>BJBW01000262.1:0-11079 GCA_004320125.1 Scolopax mira
TCTCCTCAAGGCTGCTCTCAATCCATTCTGCGCTCAACCTGTATTTGTGCTTGGGATTGCCTCAACCTACATGCAGGTCCTTGCACTTGGCCTGGTTGAACATCATGAGGTTTTCATGGGCCCACCTCTCAAGTCTTTCCAGGTCCCTCTGGATGGCATTGTTTCTTTCCAGCATGTCAACTGCACTGCACAGCTTGAGGTATTCACTAATATAATTTTTGCAAGGTGTGTTATGGCTCTCTTCTGTGAGATTCCTATTTCATGATGCCAATGGAAAAACTATGCGTCTAAAGGACAAAACCAGGACTGTGTTACTAAAAATAATAAAACATATAGAATAAGCAGCTATAATACAAGTTACAGGGAATATTTGTTTCATCCATTATCCATAGCACATATAGAATGTGATAGTGTTAAAAATATGGAAAGTTTTTTAAGCTTGTTAAGATTTTATCTGTATTAATAATTATGAGAATTATTGAGGTCTTACTTTTTTTTATGTATAAATGCTTTCATTCCAAATGAGTTACAGACTGTTTATCATCTCTTTATTATTTTTAACACCTAGTATTACCATGTGCTTTTAGTAGTTCAATTCAGTCGCTGCTATTGAAGACAAAACAGGTGTTTATAGTCCTACAGTTCTAAGATATATTTAATAATTTGGAAGATTAATTCTTTCTCTCCAGTCTTTTCCTCCATTTATTAGACATATACATATTGTTATAGTAATTAATACCTGTTTGTTTATGAATTGCTAGGTACTTTTTCAGGCAGGATCAGAAAATAAAGAAAAGCAGAATGGCCATTGATACTTTAACATTGATTCATACTTTCTAGATTTCCCATTTTTTATTCTTCCCTTAAGAAAGATCTCACTGGGTATATATTGTAAGAGGTAGCAATTCTCTTTCCATGCCCCTATATGTGGAATGTGTTCTATCTTCAGGTGCAATTGCAGTAATTTCTTCCTTCAATCTTATCTGTTGCAAATCATACAACTAAAACTGCAAGAATAAGTAAAGTTGATCTTACATTCCAGAAAGTGATACCTCAAAATGCATGTTTGTTACATCCAAAAGAAGCCATTTTTCCTTAATGAAGTACTACAGGACAACTGCTGGCATATGCTTTCAAGTTACTGCTCTTCGTCTTCCAGCCAAATACCAGCACTGAATAACAGCCTGGTACCCTCAGCGCTAATGTTTCCCTTTTGATTACAATATCAAAAAGGTCTGGTAAGGTCCATGATAGTTGTCTATAGGACAAGTTATTATGAATTTTGTTCTTTTTTTTTTTTTTTAATTTTAGACCAAGATTTTCTTCATAGGAGATTTTAGACCAAGGACTGATATATTTCATAGGTTTGCAAAGCATGCATCCAGAACAAGTCCTTCCATTTTTGCCACTTTGCATTTTCGAAACAGAAAGCCTAAGTAAAGCTAGTCAGTTATGGACTTATATGAGACATTGAAAGAATTGCCCTGTATTCTTTGTGTTTAGTTCCTCTCCTTCACTCTGCTACATCTGTCATGTTCCTCAGTTTTTTTACTCCTATTCTACAGTCTTTTTCATGTAAGAAAGAAAGGAAGAAAGATGTTTGCTATTTACTGATGAACTACTTGGCAATGTGGATTGACAAAATCTGCTTGTACCATGACTACACAACAAACATTCTGCTGCCTAAAGTCCCGCTCCAAGATATCTCTCACCCTCTGCCTGAGTTTTCCTCATTTAGTGTGTGCAAGATGAATCTCTAGAGACACATTTCATATGTCTTGTTCCTGAAAAGACAGATTGTGACAGAAAGATGGGTTTAAATGTGAAAGTGACAATTGCATAAATTATATGAGAAAGGTAACTGGGAACTAAATGGATGCCTGTATATTAAAACATTGTTAGATGCAGCATCGCACAAGAAGTCCTGCAGAAACTGTGATATGCAAACCCTCTTCCAGAGTCCTCTAACATATTAACACTCTTTTTGAGCATGAACGAGTACAGTATTATGGCACTGTGGGTATCCGAAATGATTCTTTCTATCCTGGTAACCCTGCAGGATGCCCAAGCTTCATCTCTTACAACTCTTTCAATTTATTTCTAGGGGTAATGCATAGATGATGAAGACAAAACATGTGTGAGGAATGTTATAAGAATTTTGATTAATGTCTGCAACCCTTTCACAATCTTCTTTCATGCATGGTGGTGGAGGGAAGGTTTGATTTATTTAGTTTCCAAATTTGTACAGGGTAGATTTTGCTTCTTAGGAGCTAGTGCTACAGAATAGTGAAAGGGATTTTGGAAAGCAGTGCTAAATGTTGTTTATATTCTAGTCTTATTAACTAATGTTTGATTGATGTACTCAATCAAAAAAACTGCAGTTATCAGTACATACTAAGGATATATGTAGTTAGCTTGTTTGATAGATACATAATAATGTACAAGCTCTATTATTGAAATTTTTATTGAAGCTATTGTAGTCCAAATTAATTATTTAAATTTAACATTGATCAATGCTTTTACTGTCCACAATCATTCAATGTCAAAATTAAGTAAAATAGTTAACCTAGGATTCATTTTTAAGTAGAATGTAATATTTATTCATTCTACATTTGGTAAGGTAATTCTTTGTAAGTAAGAAGTACTTTATCAATATTTGAAGATAATCAACAAGCTATATTAAAAATATAGCTGCATTCCCTTGATAAGAGTTTTTGAAAATGCAATATAAATGACTAACATTAAGTACTCAAGTTAATGTGAATTTAGATCATTTCCATGTCAACAATGTGGAGAAATATTTTTAATGATATTTAAAATTGTAGTAAATAGATAATAATTGTAGTAAATAGATAACTTGCAAGAAGTCGACCAGCCAGTTGATCCTTTACATCTTCATTTACCTCACAAATATATCTTTCAAGGATAATTACCATTTTTTTCTTTACTTATGCACTATGCATACATACTCTGAGCTTTTTATAGTGTTAGTTCCTTTGGCTGTGTGTTCAATTTCTATTGATTTTGACAGATAATCCCCTTCCCTTCCCTTCCCTTCCCTTCCCTTCCTGGATTTGGAACTGATAAAGGTCACGTAAGACAACAAAAAGGCTTTCCATAAGTATATATGCAGAAACAGGAAGACTAGGAAAAATCCAGTCTCACTGCTCAGTGGGACAGGGGAACTGAGGGCAAAAGTGATAGATAAGACCAGGATACTCAATGATGCCTTCACCTTGATCTTTCTTGGTAAGACTTGCCTTCAGGAATGTCAGGTCTCTGAGGCCCATAGGAAAGATAAGAGCAAGGGACAGCCTCAGCTGAAGGAGGATGATGCTATGTAACATTTGAACAAGTTGAACATATATAAATCCATATACTTATTGGGATGTACCCAAAACACTGAGGGGGCTGACTATGGTCATTCAGAGGTCACACTTATTTATCTTTCAAGGGGGCAGAGAACTGGGAGAGGTTCCTAAAGACAGGAAGAGAGAAAATACCTTCTTCAACAAATGCAAGAAAGAATACCTGAAGTCAGGTATTAATAATATATAATAAATATTATAATAATATTATATTATTATATATAAAGCTAATATATAATATATATATTATAAACCTAATATTATAATAAATATATAATAAACTGGTCAATGCCATTTCAATTCCTGGGAAGGTGAAGGAAGAAATAATCCTAGAAACCACTTCCAAACATTTGAATTTGGGGAAATGATTATAAATAGCTAATAGCCTTCTAGAGTCATATAACTAGCTTGGTGAGTGAAAGGGAGAGTTTGGTATTGGTTATCTTCAGTTTAACAAGAGTTTTGATGCTGTCTCCTGTAATGTCCTCATAGACAGCTGATAAGCATGGGTTATTTAGGTGGACAATGAAGTGGACTGAAAACAGACTGAACTGCCTGGCTGAAGGAGTTGTGATCAGAGGCATAAGGTTGACTCCATGCATTTGTGGTGTATCATATGGATTGAAATTAATTTCAATACTGTTTAACATCCTCATTAATGACCTGGGCAGTGAGGCATATTGTACATTCAGCAAGTTTGCAGCTAATAAAAAGTTGGAGGACTGATTGGCACCCCAGTGGGTTTTAATGACATTTACTGTGACACAGAAAAGGCTGAGGAAATGGGCTGACAGAAATCTCATGGTGTTCAAACAAGGGAAATGCAAAGTCTTGTACCTGTGAAGGAATCCCAGCAAGAGTTTACCAGCACACTAGTTGGCTGATGGTGGCTTTGAAGAAAAAGACGTGAGAATTTTGGTAGAAATCAGATTGACCAATGAGTCAACATTACCATGGTGATGATATGTCTGAATAAGAAAATAAATTAGAACAAAAATGATTAAAGTACTTCATGGCTCCAAGGCAAGGAATACCTTTCAGCATGTGACATTACTACCAGATGGGAATAAAAGCCAGATCTCTGCTCACCTTGCTTTATTATCTAATGATAGCATCATCATTAAACAGGACAGTCTTAACATTTGGTAAAGAACAGGAAAAGCAGAAATGAGTTGCACTTTACAGGGCACAAGTTAATCTAGGGATGTTAGTGGTAGGACTTCATATCATATTGAAATAACACACAACGGTTTCTTTTAGATACAGCAGTTTACATTATCTTTCATTCCTTTACTTCTAGGGTCCGAGGTGGTTGGATTTGATGGGAAAAGTTGTCTAATTTACACATTTAATCAAAAACGCATGAGTGCTCTGAAAGATGTGATTTCTCTGAAGTTTAAGTCAATGCAAAGTGACGGAATTCTCCTCCACAGAAAAGGACAAAATGGAGACTACATAACCCTGAAATTAATAAAAGGAAAGCTGTCCCTACTCATTAATTTAGGTAACAGCTAAAGTCTCATAACATCGAAAACAGTTATTAGGTATTATTTGTCTAAAACTTATTTTAATTAATGATGTGAGTTTTAATGTGTAGAGTATGATAAGCTGGCAGTGTATATTTGAATAATTATATTTTTATATGGAATTAATAGCTTTTATTTTTCTTCTTTCAAGGTGATACTAAAAGTCATCCTTCTAATGCCCAAATTAATATTACTCTGGCTAGCCTTTTGGATGATCAACACTGGCATTCTGTTCTCATTGAACTCTTTAACAATCAAGTAAACTTTACAGTGGATAAACACACTCAGCATTTTCATGCAAAAGGAGAATTCAGTTATTTGGATCTTGATTATGAGGTGTGAAAATACTTTTCCTTTATTACATTTATTGACTTTGCTATGTAAATGCAGTGAAATAACAAAGGAGACAGAACTTAAGGAAGTTTGTAGTGCTTCAGACTTTAAGGATTTTATGTCTCCTAAAGGAATGAAACAAAGAAAAAAAATGCTCTTAGATTGCTAATGCTCAACTAGACTTTGAGCTCAAAAGTTTCAGAAGACAATCTTTTGGATCTCAAAATTCATTATTTGAATGTTTTTGTTTCAGTAATGTTGCAAATGTGGTAAACAGTATGTAAACTTAAAGAATGAACCCCAGGTCAAAGTTATTTTATGGTGTGATGAAAACTACAATAAATCAGGATAAAATAATTTTAGAAATGTTTAGATTGAGGCTTAAATTCCTTTTACTACAGAAAGAAGAGGTACTATGAAATGTAATATGAAAAAATCTTGCTTACACAAATGGTTGATACATGAAAATGAGTGGATGTCATTTGCTGTGTCAGTTTCCCCCTACGGTTAACATTAGCCCTATTTCACAGTTGTAATGTGGTTACTGGATGCTTTATGTTTGCCTCTGTCCTGTTTATTGCATGAGACAATGAGTGGTAGAGTAGAGTGTCTGGAACCAGCAGATCTGAATTACTTTATTCTACTGATTTGAGTTTTTAAGTAGTTTAAGGTAAGAGTTCATGTTATTCTGTGTCTAAATTATCCTTTTTCAAAAATATAACTCACAAGATCTGCTTAAGATTTCTGAATATAAGCCACAATGCCAAGATCTGGAGGATCATAACAATTTAAAAAAAAAAAAAAAAAGCAAAAAAGGAAAAAAGAGAAAAAATATTAACTTCAACTGACTGGTATATAGAATTATTTTGTTAAATCAGTCAGTATTGCAAATTAATTTTTCCTTTTATCCACATATTAAAATTTGAAGTATGTGTTACCAATATGTGGTGGGAAGGAAAACAAAAGTTTGAAAAAAGCCTGAAATCTTCCAAAAAAGTATGAGACACATTTCTGAATATAAAAATTACTAAATTAAATAACTTAATGAAACGTTTATTTTTTTTTATAAGATGACTTTAAATATTAAGTGAAATTTCAAAATTAAAAGATAAATATCTCAAAAAATTTTCTACAATGTCAACTAGAAGAGCTTTGAAATGAGTGAGTTCAAAAGTTCATTTAAACTTACATCCGGTTTCTGATTGTGCCCAAAAGTGGAAACATAGACCATGACTCAGGTCTCTTCTGGCAATGTTTTTCTAAAATAAACTACTAGTTTCACACTGGTTTTGCCTCGGGAACTTCTTAAGACAAAGTGATATTCTTCCATCAGAGTGATGATAACTCACAATGGATTTTTAATTTTATTAAATCTTCCAGTCTCTTTCTGCACCTAAGTAGACCTACAATATCACATTAAGAAACTGCCCAGCCTAAGAATTTTGAGAAGGAAAATGTATCTAATTTCCTTTGTTATGAATCTTCCCTAGAATAATTTAATCTTATGCACTTTATTCCTCTATTACAGTAGTTATGATTTGCACAGGTCAGGCTCAAATTTCCTAAAGAATTTATTCAAAAATTCTCTTCCTTTTCTCACTGTCCAGCATGGTCTGTGTGTACTGGCTCTTGTCCTTTGTCCCCTTGGTTTTGCAGCTGTAATGGACCCTGAAAACTGATAAGACTCTATTCTAAGCTGCTGTTAATAGGCAGCCCCAGAAGGGGGGAAAAAAAAAAGTAAACATTTCAGAAAAAATATTTTAACACATACATATAACTTGATACAGCCTACTTTTTGTTATCCTGTTCTGTTAATACATAGATATCATACGAGAAAATAGCCAAGAAGTAGTAGATTCATTATTGACCAATTTTTGACTTCTGCTCTTATACTATTGGCAGCTTCTTTCCTTAGAAAATTACTTAATAGTATAATTGATTTATCTTCTCTTTCTAAGCTCAGCTTTGGAGGGATCCCAGTGCCTGGAAAATCAGGGACATTGTCACACAGGAACTTTCATGGGTGTTTTGAAAATATTTATTATAATGGAGTGAATATTATTGACCTGGCCAGGAGGCATAAGTCTCAGATCTACATTGTGGTAAGAGATTTATAGTTAAGAAAGAATAAATAAGTAAATAGAGAAAAGTAGATGACCAATGACCACAGCCACTTTCATATGTAAATGTTAACATACAGTTCTAGTAAAATCAATGATTTTAAATGAAAGAAAAATCAGGGAATCACCTAATCGGGCTGCTATTTTATATTGGGCTGTTTTTCTATATCTGCTGCTGTACAAACTCATCTAATATACAATGCAGGATGCATTTTATTCTTCAGCCCTCTAGATGTTATTTAGTTATATGTGATAAACATCACTGATATATGGTATCTCACTGTTGTGCATATACAAAAGCTAGTGAGTAAAGTAAGATGTATCTGAAGTCATCAAAGCTCTGGTTTTGACTTCTGTACCTGACTAATAAGGTCATCAGCAGTATATCTTAAAAGCCTCATGTTGCTGAGGACACTGAGCATTCTGTTTTCTACAGAGTATTATAATTTTGATAGATAAATTATGTTTGTCAATTTATACTGTCCTGTGTCAGTTGTTTAAAAAATTTAAAAATTTATAAATCTTTTCATGTTGAACAAAAGTTAAATGTTCAGATTCTAAAGATAGATATTTTTTAGTAATCAACCATACAGAACAAATTAGTTCTAGTTCAAATGGTGCCAGCAAGTCATTAGATGATCTAATCATTAGATTAGATCAAAATGCACAGTATATCAGGATTAAGATTCATAAAGTATTAACTAATAGTGACATCAGATGCAAAAGGTGCATTATCACCATTCCAGTCTTCTTATCTATATCACTCAGTACAGCCAGAGTTGTAGGTAGAGCTCAGAGTTTGTCAATAAACTTATCAAGAAGTTTATTTAGGCACTTAAGAAACAGTGATTCCAGAAGCAACCAGGCAAAAAATAAAGGCTAGGTACTCGTTATCTGGTCCATATGGGCCTGTTTGAAAACATATTTCACATTTTACAAATGTTTCACATTTGGAAGTAGCAAGAGTTTGAATGTGGAATTTTCTCTGACTATTTGTCAGAAATAGAAATATTGGGGTCAGTGCACATCTCTGGTTTTGGAAAGATTGTTCTTTAGTCTGGCAAACTGTTTCTTTTTTTCCTCAAATTTATCACTTCCTTAAACATCAGTATCCAAAATAAACATTTATCTCTGTGTATAAGTGTTTTGACCTATGAATGCAAAGTTTGCATTCAGTGGCATTTTATCTGTCATCCAGAAATGTGTGAAGTCCTTAATGTTAAGTGTGAGCCATAACAGAAACAAAGCAGGTCTGTCTAATTCTTGAAGTACCATTAAATCACCCATGCAGCTTAGGATCTTACCTCATTCACTTGCCACTCTGCTCAGAGAGATATGTCTGTTCTGGTCAAATATTTAGGTAAACATCTCTCAAACCAATGATGTTAGTATTTATACTTGATTTGTAGACTAACACAGCATTACAAATACTGGTTTCTATGAAAAATATGTTGAAATTGTAGTTTCCATACAAAAGTTTTCATGACTGTTTTTACCTCAGTGTTTCTAATGCCTTGTTTGTTTCATTTATTTCTAGGGCAATATGTCCTTCTCTTGTTTAGAGCCACGTGTGGTTCCTGTTACATTTCTGAGCTCCAGTAGTTACCTGGCATTGCCAGGCACATCAGGGCAAGATGAAGTATTCATCAGTTTTCAGTTTCGCACGTGGAACAAGGAGGGACTTCTATTATTTAGTAAACTACACCAGGCTTCAGATGGTTTCCTCTTGTATCTGAGTGATGGGAAAGTTAAAATCAGTCTTCATAGACCAGGAAAAGTACTGAATGACATCACTGCAGGTAACAAAAATATATACAGTATCTAAAGCTTATGTGTGTCATCTGTAAAATTTGAGAAATCTAAGCAACTTTTTCAGTTGTGAAGTGTAAACAAGTTAATTTCTTGCTCTGTCAAGCCAAGACATTAAGATGTTTCTCACTTTCTCAGTGCCTTCAGAAGGCATGAAGTAACTAATTTTTCTATAAAATTATACATTATTATAAATATTATGGGTTTTGTTTTCTAGAGGTCTCAGTTTTAGAGCTGCCTATTAAGATTGGACAGTGGATGTCCAATACCAGGTTGTGTTCCAGACAGCTGAGGCAACTTTGAGTCTAAATTTAAAAATAAAATAAAAAAAATTTAAAAATATCGTCAGTAGCAGATTATACTCTGATGCTCCATGCATCACAGCTGCCTCTTTTATGGAAACAAATTGAATTTTACCCCCTTCTTGTAGAAGGATTAAATGGTCATTTCAGAATGAGTTCTCAGATAGAAAAAAACATGACTGGAGAGATAAGGTGGATAAACAGGATTCCAAAGAATATGTGAAGAAGAGAAAATGAGGCTGGCATTGGAATAGTTTCTGGATGGAGAAAAGATGATGAGAGATCACTAGCTGGAAGAATATGACACAGAAGCAAAGGGTAATTTTGTAGAAAGCATAGTGATGATCCAAAACATGTTATACCTAGATTTTTTTTTGAATTGTATACAATCATATGTTTCATAATCATAAAAGGGAGAAGATGTGAAAAAGAAGCCCAGTTAGTTCCAGTAATGTAATGTGTAAACTGAAAAAACAGGTGAATAACAAGTAGAAAAACTGCATTTTACATTGTCACTTGGAACCCAAGTTAAGACTTTGAAGATATGAGGAATGTAGAATTAAAAAAATGTTGTGTAAAAGAAGTTTACACAAAAAAAAAAAAAAGTCATTGGTACAAACTCAAGTTTGGAATCAACTGTCTAAAACATTCATGAACCATATTCTTGTCAGCATAAGGCAGACAAAGAGAACAAAGTAGAGCCAAGCACTACAAGAAGCAGCCACAGGACCTGAAGATGAAGCCTTCTTAATCTCAATTCTGTGCCTCTATTTCTTTTAGATTATTTCCTTACTTCAGTCCCTGATACAAAATTCCTTTGAGGCGAAAAAAAAAGAAAAAAAGAAAAAAGTTAAATATAACTCTGAAGCTCATTATGTTTCTACAGGTTTATAATGATTAAAAGTAAAATTTTAAACAATTGATTATTTTAATTCAAGAAAAGACTGTAAGTCAGTAATGACAAAGTATAATGTTGAAATTTACATAAATACTTTGATCCTGTATCCATGGGTGACAGTAGGATCAGCCCTGCTATTAATTAAAATCTAAAATAACTGATGCACAAAGAGTATTAATTTTAATGACAAGGGGGTTCCCTAGGCTTGCCATTTGAAATGTCAAGTCCTTAGTAAGAACATCAGTGTTATGTAGTTAACAGTGATGAATTTGTCTTTTTAGGAGGTATTTAAATTGCGGTTTAATTAGGTGATGTATGTAAAAGAAGCTATTGCCATGCAATGTCATTTTAAGAGACCAGCTGAAGGTGGTGACACTTATTAACAGCTGTAAAATTGCACATATAGCATTTTATTCAGTTTCAAAGCTGCAACACAATGCATACAATATTAGCTGAAATACACCAAAATAAATCTTGACACTCTATGCTGAACCAAAATGTAATGTTCTCATGCTATGTTAAGCAATAAGAGGAATAAGGAGGAATTGTGTTTGCCTTTGTGAAGATGAAACTACTGAAAAAAACATATTGTCTTCTTCTGAGAAAAACTTTATCTAATAAGGCCAAGTGCTGGGTCCTGCACTTGGGTCACAACAACCCCAGGCAGTGCTACAGGCTTGGGGAAGAGTGGCTGGAGAGCTGCCTGGCAGAAAAGGATCTGGG
>BJBW01000262.1:11108-34647 GCA_004320125.1 Scolopax mira
CAAGAACAGTGTGGTGAGTAGGACCTGAGAGGTGATTGTCCCCCCGTACTCAGCACTCGTGAGACCCCACCACGAATACTGTGTCCAGTTTTGGGCCCCTTACCACAAGAAAGACATTAAGGTGCTGGAGCAGGTCTATGTGTTTTTTAAAGGTTTCTTTGACCATATGAAAATGAGAGTTCATGAGTGATTATGTTATAATAAGCCATATCCTTCTTTTATAGAATGGTTGCTTAATATTTTTTCTTCGTAGCCTCTTTTGCAAGTTGTTCAACAAAAATTCACAATGAAATAACTTAATTTGTGTTGAATGATGAGACCAAATTAAATTGCAATATGTATAAATGTTTGAGATATATTTAGTCAATTTCTTCATATGACCCTGTCTTTCAATGCAGCTTTTAATTTCTATGCAGCTTTAGTTTAGGTGATGTAAATAATAATTTAATTTGGTGGTTACATTCAGACTGATCTAGAAATTTCTTTCTCTAAAGTAGTTGGTGGGGTTTTTTTTTTGGTTTCTTATTGATCTCCTAATAAGCTATATACACTTTTTTTTCATATGCGTGTTCCTGAGGTTGGATGTTGTTGCTCTGCAAGACTTCCCACAGGCAGATTTTTTAGTATTTAGATATTAAAATTATGGACATACTACTAATGAAAGTAAAAAATATATCTTGCTTAATAGGTATCTTATTATGCATTAAAAGTGTAATTGTTATTTTTTCCTTACTTTTTTTTTTTTTTTCTGGTAAAGTATTTTTAACACCTCCAGTAGAGCACTAGATAGTATAATTTTCAACTGGAATGGAAATGTCAGGAGTTCATTGGCCTCCACCATTGATATGGTGTACTACTTTGTGGCTTCACATGAACAACTGTGAATTTAATCAAGGTCCTCAATTTGAGGTTTAGAATTAACTGTTTTCTCATGGGTGTTTTGTGCTTCCTTTATGGTATTCCTCAGTCCCCAGACTTAAGGAAAGGAATTTTTGGGAAGTCTTAACTTGAGATGACCATGATTTAGTATCTCTAATTATGCCCAGTCATTGCAATCTCCAATATCAATATAGGCTGGGGGATGCATGGATTTAGCAGCCTTGCAGAGAAGGAGTTGAGTATACTGGTGAACATAAAAATTACATATGATCTGGCAATGTGTGTTTGCAGCCCAGAAAACCAATTGTATCCTGAACTGTATCAAAAGAAGCATGGCTAGCAGACCAAGGGAGGAGATTCCATCCATTTACTCTGCTCTGGTGAGATCCCATCTGGAGTACAGCATTCAGCTCTAGGGTTCCCACCCAAAGACAGACATGAACCTGTCACAGCAGGTCTAGAGGAGGGGCATAAACATGGTCAAAAGGTTGGAACAGCTCTCCTATGTTCTCAGAAGAAAAGCTGAGAGAGTTGGGGTAGTTTGGAGAAGAGAAGGCTCTGGGACAATCTTATTGTTGCATTACAATACTTAAAAGTGGGCTTATAAAAAAGATGGAGAGGGATTTTTTTCCTGGGTCAGTTCAGGGGGGTATGGTTTAACCTGAAAGAGATGAGATTTAGACATCCCATCCCTGGAAGTGTTCAAGATTAGGTTGTATGAGGTTTTGAGAAAACTGATCTAGTAAAACACCTCTACACATGGCAAGGAGATAGGAGTAGACAACTTTTAAAGGTCCTTTCTAGCCCAAACTATTCTCTGATTCTCTGTTTCTATGATTACTAAAGGAAAATATAGCATATTGCAGAGATATGACTGAGGAAATCTTCATTCACTTGAAGTACATCTACAAATAGAGAAACTCCTTGTTTAGTCTTGGAGATGACGTGAAAGAAGCCAGAGTCTTTGGTAGCTGGGGATGGAGGCTAGAGTAAGAAGGAAATAATTAAGTAGGGAAATAATTAAGTTTTTAAGAATAATTTCCTGAAATTGCTAATCTTAAAAACACAATGTGACAAGTGATATTAGAGACAATTCTTTATTTCTTCTTGAAGTATATTATTATTTCTTCTTGAAGGATAATTCTTCAATAATAGAAAGAAAATTGTGAATTGTGAAAGAACCTTTCTAGATCTTAATTTTCTGTGCTTTAAAAAATGCATTATTCATATTCATTTTAGCGTACCTATTATCTCCTTGATGAAAAAATTTAGTTCACTGAAGTTCACAGTGGTATTAAAAAACCTAAGGGTGCTGTATCTGTTTGTGATTCTTCATTGATTTTTGTTTGAAGTTAGTAAAACCTTTTGATATATTTGATGAATTCTTGCTGCAAATAGTACTAAAAAAATAGGAGAGATTTATAACAGTACTCATTAAATCTAGAAACTTCATTATACAGTGTGACTCATTTATTCCCATGCATAAATTGCCCATTGCAAGGCAATGACATTGTTCTAATTATCTACTGTTTTTCAAATGTCTGTTACATATCATATTATTTAGCCAAAACACAACTAGAGCCAAAATAATTTAACACATTTTCTTATCTTCAGGCCAGTAGTATGACAGCCCTAACATGAATTACAACAGCTTGAATTTTGGTATAAGTTATATTGACTATCACTAGTACAAAGGGACTTCTTCAGCAGTTGGACATCTTGAAAACAGAGGGAAACTCCAGTCACTCTCTCCACACTTTCTATAGGGCTATGTAAATCTTTTTTACCAAAAGACAAAAATCCAAATGAGGATTACCTTGTTATCCCTCTACAGGTGACCTTCTGATAGCAACATGGAATAATATTCATATTATTTTATATTATGTGGAATTGTGGTTTCTAATTTTTATTTTAGTAAAAAATCCATCTCCATAAATATGAATATGTGGTAGAAAATATATTTATTTACCCAGAAATTAGCACTAGCTTTAATAGTTATTATTTTCTCTGACTGCAAGCGTACTGTTCCTGTTAGCAAACTGAAATGCCACTTATAGATAATAATAAGCAATAGCCAGAATGGTATCAGAAAACAAGTGACTGCAGATCTATGCTTTCTGCCATTATACTATGAAGGTTAATTGTTCTAGAAAGTGCAACACAAATATATGACCTGTTAGCCATGGTTTTTATGTTGTTCCACTGAGGCTGGGGATAAAGCAAAATATTTAAGTTTTCTTGTTGTGTGATCCCTAATAAATATAATGCCTGAAGTAAGGAAAAAGCATGTAAGACTAATACTATTTTAAATATAGCAGAGATATTTTTTATATTATAATGTATCTGAATTTATAATGTCCTTCTAATATTTATCTCTTGATTTCATGCTGATCTTGTGTTTAGACTGTGGTAGTTAACAAAATAGGGATCCAGAATATGATATAATTTAGCTTTTTGAACCTTTTAGAGAGGAGTATATAAATACATGAAATTTCAAGAGGGAAATCACAAATCATAGTCACTCTGCAGTTGAGCAAAGGCTTCGCATAATTCAAAGGTTGTATTCTTTGTTCTTCACTGTGAGAAGTTCCTCTGTTCTGAAGAGCACTCAAGAGCATGATTGACCTAAAGCATTCCTTTAACATAATGTGCTGAAATACTGCCCTGAATAAAATTTATTTAAGTAAAATATGTAAGTGCTTTTCAGAACCAGGGATTTAGATTTATTGCTTTGTGACACCTTACACCTACACATTACAGCTTACACCTACACATTACACTTACACATTACAGCTATATGTAATGTAAATTGGTGTTAGAGGCTAACTGCTCAGACATTTACAGTAAAAAAAAGATCTGAAAGATAATAATCTTGTGACATTGATATGGTGGTTGCTGAACCTTTTAGCATCTACAAGATTTTGCTATTTTACAGGATTAAAATATAATCACTGCCTTTGATTTTAAAAGATCTTTTAAAAGACATCCTTAGTAATAGTGCCATAAAAATGTGTATTATGTGTAAAATACTGTATCAGCCATCACAATGATATCTTAATAATAAGCTCCTTAGATTGAGAGGATAATTTTCATAGTCACTACATTAAATGGATGTATTACTGATAATTAGAAGTATTACAACAGTAAGGCTTATTCACTGAAGTATTTTTATTTCTTCTTCATCAGTTGTGAAGCAAGGGAATGGATAAAGCTACTGTCTTCACAGAAGACATTTGTGTTCTTTAATAGTTATGTTTTCTCTTTCATTGTCACTTGTAGTTTTTATGTGAGCTATGATCGCTCTTCTGGTCTCTCCTCCTTTCAAGTCTATAACATTCAGGTAGTGTTACAGATAATGGATATTTAGACTTAATTTTTCTTTTTATTTTTCTTCCAGGTGCTGGATTAAATAATGGCCAGTGGCATTCTTTATCCTTGTCTGCCAAAAGAAATCGTATCAGTGTAATAGTGGACAATGATGTGATGTCATCTGCTCATGCCTCTATACCTCTGCAAATTTATTCAGGAGATACTTTCTACTTTGGAGGTGAAATATGCTGTTTATTTATGCTGGCAATATCCCACAGTTGAACTTCATTGTTTCCTGAAATATCTACTCAAATGGCGAGAATTATTTGCCTTGCCTCAAGTCTTCTTTGCCTAGATTGGTATCTCCCAAAGGATCTGTTTTTCAGGTGCTGCTGTGATATTTTTGAGTTTGTGCTTCCTTAAAATTTTATAATGTTTTGTAGAATAAATTATGACCTTAAATCCTTAGTCACTTTTTAGAACATCATTTTCTGGTATCATACTCATATGACTGACTATATACAGTCTATATACTGGCTGGCAATTAAACAGGCACACAAAGGTCTCTCTTTTTACCCGTTTACAGTGTTGCTAAACCAATTTTTTGCGAGAATCTTCTGCTGGGATGACTTCAAGTTTTCATTATAAGTAAATGTTTACTTAACTAGTTCAACTTTTTACATGATATACACCCACCCTTAAATTTTAATTATTTTTTTTTTTTTTTTACCACAGTGACACAACTGTGCTATGTTTGGAGAATATAACACACCATGTTTAGATACCTTCATTTCCCTAGCAATATTGACAATCAGCTGTCACCAAGTGCCATCTCATCAGGGTTGATGGCACAGAAGAGATATGGGCAGTTCAAAAAAAGCAGCATATTCAATTAAGTTGTGCAAGAACATTTCTATTTATCTTTTGGGGGGTGGAGCAGGCAAATTAATTCCAAGAACACTGAAAATACAGCTTCATATCCACTCAGGTTTGTAACTAGAATCAGCAGTTTGTGCATGTCATTCAAATTTGAGGGAAACTAGTAGAAGGTTTCTGAGTTTAGAAAATTGTTTATTAAAATTTTGTGTCATATACCACTGCCAAAATGCAGACAATGCATTTTGACTTTCTTTCTAAGTTTCCATGAATATTTACCATGTTTCTATACACTTGTTGTTAAAACATGAATATCAGCCTTCCAAGAGAGGTGTCCCAGGGACATGGTGTTTAGTTTTAATGAATACAAAATACGCAAGAAATGTGTATCCTTAGATGGGAAAATGCATAATAAACATGAAAATACTTTAGCATTATGTCAATACAATTTCTAGTCCTGTTATCATCAAGGATATACGACCTCTCTGAATTCTTGGAATAATAACTCATTGCAACTATAAGGGCAAAAAAGAGATTATTTAATATTACAATAAGAATATTGCATCAATTTTGTTGTTGAAGGACTTTTTCTTACCTTTAATATCTGCCCCACAATTATAAGGAATTTTATTTCTTATAATATTTCATTTCACTTTTAGTTAATTTTCTACAATATAATTCTTAAAAACATAGTATACTTTTAGTATTTGTATTGTTGTACACTCCTGTGAATACATTTGCTAGTTCTCACT
Source organism: Scolopax mira (assembly GCA_004320125.1). Classification (NCBI taxonomy): domain Eukaryota; kingdom Metazoa; phylum Chordata; class Aves; order Charadriiformes; family Scolopacidae; genus Scolopax; species Scolopax mira. The sequence goes on from BJBW01000262.1 coordinate 16,925, forward strand.
GTCATTTTATTTTCCTGTAGAGTAAATCTCTGTGCTGTCTTTGCAGAACTTCAGAAAGTGCCCATTAGCTTTGTAGAACAGAGAAGTATCTTAAAAGTCACTACTCCTAACATCATGTTAGACAATTAGGTCTTCAAATTCTCTGAACCAGAATGCAGTATTGCTTAACTAAGATCAAAGAACAGCCTTTGTGCATCATTCCAGAAACAACATTAACCTTTGGAAGAAAGCAAAAGGAAAAAATATTTAGGCATGTTTTGCCATGCAGTTTTCATTTGTGTCTGGGAAAAACTGCTAAATGGACATGGTTTAAATCAAATCAAGATCAAAGCAATTTTTTGATTTATTAATGATGTTTTGTTAATAGGCAATGTTTAGTTCAAGTGATTGAACAAGGCATTTCAGGATCAGTAACACAATGGACAAACACCAATGGACAAACAAATTAGATACTTAAAGAATTCATATTCATAGATTGGTTAGGAGATACAGACACTGTCTAGTCCAGTCCTCTGTTCTATATGAATCTGATGATATCAGGCTGTACACGGCTGTGACCACTCAAATCATGAACAGCTCCAAGGAAGGAAAGCTCATACCTCCTTTGGGCAAACATATTAACCACCCTTACGGCAAAACCACTTGTTGCTAATGTCTGATCAGAATGCGCCATTTCTTACTTTTTTCCTTTGCACTTCTGGAAAAAGTATGGATGCATCCTCTTTGTATCAACTTATCAGATAGCTTTATCTTCTCATCTTAAGACTGAACAGGTCCAGCTGTCTCATCCTCTCCTCAGAAACCCTGTGCATTCAGCTCCCCAACCAGTTGGAGGCCTCTGCTGTACTCACTCCTGGATGTCAATGTCTTTCTTGTACTGGTGAGTCCAGAATTGCAACAATCCAGATGGGGCCTCACAAGTACCACTTCCCTAGATCTGCTGATTGTGTTCTTGATAATAAAGCCTGGAATGCTATTGACCTTCTGTGCTGCAAGGGTACATTTCTGGCTCATGGCCTACATGTTTGCCACAGGACAGGAGGCCTTTCTCTGTGGGACTAGGCAGTTATCCTCCATCTTGCTGAACTTCATGGTATTCCTCTCAGCTTATTTCTTCAGCCTGCCCAGGCTGCTCTGAGTTGAAGTCCTTCCTTCCAACATTTGACCCCTGTCTCCAAGCTTGCTGGAAGCATACTCTGTCCCATCATCCAAGTCATTATTAAGACATTAAACAGCATAGCTCCAAGTACTGGTCTCCAAAGGATTGTCACAGATGGAGTGACTAACTTCATTAAAGTGAAGTAGTGAAATATTTATTAAGGTGAAACAGTGATTTAACAAAAAATAAGTAGTAAGTGCGATAAAACCAGTAGTAAATGTGATAGTGTTTTATGAGACTCAATGTCAAGGTACACTCTATTATTTACTGCATATAGGACAGGGTCAGAGAAGCTGTCAGGGAGACTCTCACGTTGAATCACAAGGTTCAGAAAGGACCCCTTGCTTTCTAAACTCTTTCTCAGAGAAGAGTCTAGGTGTGGCCAGATCCAATCCTAGTCCCAGACTTGGTTAACAGTTTATGTCTAAAGGATTATTTTTTACTGGGCTGGTGGTGAGACACTGGAACAGGTTGCTCGAGAAGCTGTGGATGCCCCATCCCTGCAAGTCTTTAAGGCCAGGCGGGATGGGACTTTGAGCAACCTGCTCTAGTGGGAGATGTCCCTGCCCATGGCAGGGGGGTTGGAACTTGATGATCTTTAAGGTCGCTTCCAACTATAACTATTCTATGATTCTATGATTATATATGCACAATCAATCCTTTACACTACCTAGATAAGATTAGCATGCTATTAGTTGCTTACTGAGACTCTGTTGTGACAAGAAATCTCTCAACCTTGAGGAGTAGAACCTTAAGCAAGGTCCTCACAAAAAGGGAGATCCTGATGTGCAGCCCACTGCCATACAGGAGAGTTCAAAGGGCTCTTGGGCTGTCCACTAATTTATACAGTAAGATAATTGACCTATAGTCATATTCTCATGAGAATAAAATTTCTAGGTCCCCACTCCAGACAGTATTTTGACTATGTTGCCAGTCATCCCCCAAATTCCAGATACAATTTATCATGACTACTGCTGTGATGGCTGTGGTGGCCAAGGCCTGAGCAGGAGCCGGGGATGGGGGGTCAGGGAAAAGCGAAACAGGGAGAGCAAACCACCACAAGGCCTCTCAGTTCACTGGCTGTCAATTGCCCACTTATCCAACCCATATCTCATCAGTTTGGTGATAGGGAGACTATAGAAAAAGTCAAGGTATGCGATACTCACTGCTTTCCCTTTATTCACAGTGCCCATCACCTCAGCAGAGAAAATAAAACGCTTGGCCAGGCATGATTTAGTCTTGAAGCTAAAATTACCCAGTTACCTTCTTGTCCTCCATGCGTTTAGAAATGGCTTCTAAGAGGAATTAGCCCTTGTACCTGACAGTTACTGTGGTAAGGCTGATGGGCCTCTAGTTTCCTGTGGCCTTCTTTTTGAATTTTTTTAAGATGGGTGTAAAATCCACCTTTTTTAGTCATCAAGCTCACCAAATTGCCAAGACTTTCTGAGGATTAAAAAGTTAATGGCTTCACAATAGCAATGGCAATTGTTGCAATGACATCGGCCTGCTCCTGCAACACTCTCAGGTGCCCCTTGGACTCTTTCTTCCTTCTTTCCTGCATATTGATTCCCTTCTTCATACTCTGTTAGGACACGGAAAACCTAAGCATTAGTTTTAGTGGTGATGCTTGAAGAAAAAAAGTCTTTCCCAATACCCTTGTCACTAGGTCCCCTGTCCCATGCAGTAGTGTGGCCATAATCGCCTTATACTTCCTTTTGCTACTGTTGTGCCTATAGAAACCTTTAGTTGCGCTTCACCTTCCTTTATAGTTTTAATTCTAACTGAGGTTTGGATTTCCTAACTGCATTCCTAGACATGTATTCTCCTCTAAATTGTATATCCCTGCTACCACCATAAAGTATACTTTCTGTTTGTGTTTGCACTCACTGAGGAGGCGCATGCTTTTGTTTGCAGGCCTTCTTCCATGCTATCTTAACTAATTGCTGTGGACTTTTCTTAAGCTCCAAAGAGCTTTTTGTTGAAAAATATCCAGCTCCTTTGCTCTCCAAGGCAATTTCCAGTGGGATCGTCAAAACAGGTACTAAGCAGATCAAACTTGCTATCCTGAAGTCTAGGGTTGCAATTCTTCTACCTTTTTTATTGCTCTCTTCTCTGTGAATCATAAAATATACAGTCTCATGATTGCTATAACCAAGTCCTTGACCTTCACATTTTCAAACATTTCTTCCTTATTTACAAGTAGCAGGTCCGACAGATCATCTCTCCTAGGTGACGTCTCATTGACGACCTCCAACAAGAAATTTTCTTTGATACTTTCCAGAATCTTCTGGACAGCTTCATAAACTAAAAACACAATACTTAGTAGCTAATATTTGTCTTATTTGACTTTGGTTGTAGTTCAAAACTTTTCCTAGTCATAAGCACCTTGTGTTGAAACTTAACATTTTGTGACTAAGGTCAGTCAGTCAATCTGTTCACATCTTGATCCCATTCATTGCTTTGGAACTGCTGCTTGGTTTATCCTTTACCCAAATTTTTAGTGATGCTTTTGTGTATGCTTTAGAAACAGTAAGACTGCACAGAAATATTTCTTTACATTTGCACCACAATGCCTAATCAGAAGAACTTTTGGCTAAAGTCTTCCACTCACAGAGTTTAAAACACCTGGAGATTATAAAAAATTACTTCTGGAATATATAATTTTTTCTTCAGCTATATATAAATATAAATATAAAATATTTTCGTCAGCTCCATGTTTTATGTTTCTTTCAGGCTGCCCTAACAGTGGAAACATTTCTGAATGTAATACATCATTTGGTACCTTTCAAGGATGCATGCGACTCATTTCCATTGGTAACAAAGGAGTGGATATGATCTCAGTTCAGCAAAATATTTTTGGCAATTTCAGTGACCTTCAGATAGATCTATGTGGCATTATAGACAGGTAAGAAAATAATATTTACTCATTTATTTATTTATTCAATTTTTTTCCACGATACTGTCTTGATGATAACATGGTATGCTTACAATATGGCATGCTATTTCTTTTGTAATAATTCAAAGGACCTGAATAAATGTACTTTACATAACACAGCAATTATATTTCCATGAGCTGTAAGTAAAATTAAAGTAATTTGGGTTAAAATTCTCTGATGTTTCTGACAAACTTTAAATATCTTACATTCTTTTCAAGTAAAGCTACAGACACAAATCGCCACCTGTGACATATAGTCTCATTGAACCTTTGAAATGCTATGTTCTTTACTAATTATTGCAGTTTCCTATCTTCTACCCATCTACTAGCACAGTAGATAGTATTCATCACTGTGAGTGAGCAATCTTTTTTAGGCTATAGTCAGAACTAATGTTATAACTTGCTATTGATGGTGTTAGCATCCATCTAAAACAGAGCAACTTGTTCAAGTGTCTCCCTATGCAGGGGACTGTATTACTTCCCTGAAATAGATTGAAATGCTTGATGGAAAGACAATAGTGGAGTTCAATGTAAAGAAGGCAGAGGATGAGTCAAAAGGAGTGTTGCAGAATGGAAGAGGCTACTGATAAAAGAGGGAGCAGACACAGCAGGCAAAGGAGGGATAAGTGTTCTGCTGTAGATGCATGAGAATGGTCATAAGCATCTGTGCAAAGTCTGCTTTACTCCAGAAATGGTTTTCTTGGACTAAGTTGAGCAGCTATACCGAAATGACAGAACAGTCATGGGAAAGATGTAGTTGTAAAGACTTGTCCTCCACCCCCTAAACATCTAGTCCTCAAAAGTTGCCTTTTGATCTAAAAAAAACTGGCCATTGAATTATAAGACTTAAAAATCAGTCTCTTTGGGGAAAACAGCGTAGGCATAGATCTGCTTCAAGACTGTAGCCAATTTCATGTTCAGTCACACAGACATATTTCTGTGACCTGCTTCCCATTCATTGAGATAACATGGTGTATGACTATCCAGGTTATTATTTTAAAAAAAGTCACGAGGTCTTGTGATCAAAGATAAAAATAATAGTAGTACTTTCCCTAATTGTTCATAAAATTTTATGAAGAGAAACCTCCAAAAGAAGGCAAAAAAATTTACTTACAATGTGATCCTTTCAATTAAGTTGCATTGTGTATTCTCACTAATCTTTCTATATCCATCATATTTTCAGAAAATATATAGAATCACAGAATCTCTGTGGTTGGAAGGGACCTCTGAGATCATTGAGTCCAACCACACAAAAAAACAAAACCAAAAACAAAACCACAAAACAAAACAAAAAAACCCAAACCAAAACACGCACACAAAAAAAACACCCACCAACCAAGCCTACACCAACACCACCACACACAACACCCCACCACACCCCAATAATCTTGGGCACTAAAGCATGCCCTGAAGAGCCACGTCTACATGTTTCTTAAATACTTCCAGGGATGGTGACTCCAACACCTCCCTGGGCAGGCCGTTACAGTGCCTCACTACAGGAAGGATATTGAGCTGCTGGAGCGTGTCCAGAGATCTACCAAGCTATTAAGGGGTCTGGAGAACAAGTCCTATGAGGAGAGACTGAGGGAACTGGGCATGTTTAGTTTGTAGAAGAGGAGGCTGAGGGGAGACATCATTGTCCTCTACAACTACCTGATAGGAGGTTGTAGAGAGGTGGGTGTTGGCCTCTTCTCCCAAGTGAATAATGACAGAACCAAAGGAAATGGTCTGAAGTTGTGTCAGGGGAGGTTTAGATTAGATATTAGGAAGAATTACTTTACTGAAAGAGTGGTCAGGCACTCAATGATCTCAAAGGTCCCTTCCAACTAGGAATATTCTGTGATTATATGCCAATTTCTGTCTCTGATTTACTATGGATTTTAAAATGTACAGTGTAACTAGTGGGCTCCAAAAACTGTGTCTTAGGAACAATCTCTTCCTCCATGAACAAAGAGATATTTTAGCTAATTTTTTAAAGGCAGATGATAGATTTTTAGATGTAGTGATTCCAGTTCTTTTCAGTTTTTGAATGGCCATAAGTCTGTACATGTGGGTTTTTAAAAAGAGGTTTGTGTGGATAAATATGTATGTAGTCACTCTGAATCTCAGCATATAGAAATACAGCATTATTTACAGTAATCCAACTGCTATAACATTTCTCTCTTATTCAGTACATGTTCTGTTTATTCAGAATTGCACCTTACCCTTTCGATTGCTTTTTTATTGCTTCTAAGCACTGTGACAAAGGGCTTAGATTTATATGTAGCTCTTCCTCTTTTTTTTTTTTTATCTTGCTGAGTTTTTATAGCATATGAAATAGTCACTATCCTTATTTTATGTCAATACCACTGTGATCTGTTGTGGGTTTTTTCACTATGGAGTTGTGTAAGCCACTTAAGCTTCCCAGCTACCATCTTTTTCAAAGTGTACTGTAGTAACTCTTTTTTAAAAAAGTTGATCTTACTTTCATAGTTCATCAAAATTATCTATGGTTTCCTGTGACAAATGACACCAAAGAAAAACAATAGTATTTATGGAAGCTTTTTGTTTGGTTGGGTTTGCTTTCTGTAAAATTTGCTAATTAATTCATGTCTTTTTACATTTTGACAATTGCACCTTTCTTGAAGTAGCTCTGCTGGTTTTAGTTTTCAGCTCTCAGCATGATTACCATATGTTTTCCTAAATTATCAATATAGAAAATTAGTCCACCCATTTTCATTACCCTCATTATCTTTTATTTCAAAATAGACTGTTTTTAAAAAGCCTCTTAAAAAGTCTTTTAAAAACTAGCTTGCTCCAGGGATTGTTTCTTTCCAGTTTCCTCACACAGTCTCATTCCATTTGATATCTGCAGCTCATCATATGGAAAAAATCTCATGCTTCTCTTTATCAAACTAGTTCTACATCTCACCATAAATCCCAGTTTATATGATTCCTTGTCAATGTTAAAGTTGTTTACTTGTACTAAACAATTTCTAATAAGTAGCTTTTATCATCTTGTGCACCATATTGTTTGAGAAAATTTTTTTTCTTCCTACAGAGATTTCTACAGCCTTTGGCTGCCCTAAACTAAACTAATCAGTGTTTTTGCCACTGTGCTCCTTATGGTAGATATCCTGCCTACAGCTGAGGGCAAACAAACCATTTCTTTGTCCTGGGGTCTTTATGGAAGTCTTTGCATCTCCAGTTCCAAATAGTAAAGCATGACTCAGACTCTGGACTTACTGATGGCTTTTGTAGCAGAAACAACGGACCACTAAAAGTAACAGTTTTACAAATTTAAAGTGCATGAACACAAATGAAAATTACTGTTTGCATCATGATCTAAATGTATATGCAATAGTAAATAAACGAAAAATAATTCTGAGTCCATTCTTAAGCTCATATATATATGTGTACATATTTAACATATATAAAATAGTATCTGTTTTATCAGATTTACAGTCCTGATTGACAGATAGTTCCTTAATCATTCATTTATTCACTGGGATGTAATTTCTTAAACTGTTTTTCTTTTTAAACAAAAAAAAAATTCCCTACCACTTTCCTGTTTTCTTTTTTCCCAGTTCCATAAACTTTTCAATCCTCCTCCTATGCTTAAATCATGAGGACTCTTTCTAGTTATTGCTCCTTTCCAGTTCATGCGCCTTCATTTAGACTTTTCATTGTGTATCATATCTCAATATTGTTATATTGTTCATATGCCTATTGCACATGCAAATAATTCTTTTCATATGTTTATCCTTAATATCGCTTCCTTTAGCTCCTTTATCAATATATATTGGTTTATGAACTATTAATTATGCATAAACTATTGACAAAACACCTTTAAAAAACTCTCATTGCCTTCCAAAGTTAGCATATTTAATCTTTGAGGGGACAATACCAGATGAATCTGTCAGAATTACATCAAGCCCTACACAGAAATATATAATTACATACCAGGAGTTATTGCCTTTGATGTCCTGGCAGCAGTGTGGTTTTATATAAATATGTACTGGTAAAAATATGTACTGGCAGTAGTATAGTTTTCAAAGATTTTTTTTTTTTTTAAATAAATCGAAGAATTAAGAAAGAAAAACAATGAAAATTGCAGCAATTACTCTTTTCAAATTATCTTTTAGTCATGGTTTGGAACCATGATAAACAGAAAGTGTACAAAAATGTATTTAGGAGGTAAATGGCATGCGAAGTTTTAATTTTTTCTTTCTTTATCAAAAGTATATTCATGTTCTGGATCAGCATATTCCTGTGATTAGTAGCTTATAATTATTAGTAGTCTGCTTCCTTAGTTTTAAGTCATATATAATTTTCAGATGTTGTACACTTAAAAGCTTATTAGCAAGTAATATGTAGTAAATGCTTAATCAGCTGATGTTTTTTTCTGATTTACACAGACATGGTAATGAATCCAAAAATTACCTTTTACAGATGAAGTATTAGAAATATTTTCATTAGAAGATTAGTTTCTTCAGAGAAAGCACTGCTCTAAATCTTTCTTTGAATAGGGTGACAGCATATAATGCAATTATAGCTTCACTTTGATGTAGCTATTGGCTACTTTATCTTACTACTTCTGAAAGAGAGGGAAGATGTAAAATTTAATGTTAAAATATTTAAATTATACTCAATTCTTTTAACTTCTATTAAAGTTGGTTCAAGAGTCATCAATTTAATCTTTTCATCTCGTGAAGACTATTAGGAAGATTAATTAACATGGACAGGAAGTCAATACAAGTAAAGGCCATGTAAGTTACTTGCAGTTTTCATATAACGGTGCCTTTATCAAAAAGGAAGAGAAGAAAACTGTGACTGAAACACAACAGAGCAGCTGTCAGAGGACACACTCAAAGTCCTGAATAACAGTTATGTTAGAGGAAAAGTACATTTGTAATAACTGATGAGTAGTCATATCTGTATAAAACAAAATAAAACATTTATACTAAGAATTATGGCTACGCATATTTATACAATTTCTTCAAATGCAGTATTTAACATCAAAATAATTGTAAGTCCAGATCTTCAAGCTCATTTGTATGTTCCAAATGAGAGCTCACTGAGACATCTATTAGAAATGCATTCTATGAATAGAGATAATAGATACCAGACCAGCTCTTTTACTGGCAAAAATGTAACTTATTTCCTTGAAAACAGGTTACCTATATCATTTACTTACTTTACCTACACTTTACCTGCTCCTTTTTTTTTTTCTTTCCCTTTTCTGACAACTGCTGTTTATCCTTGTGTATAAACATGAAAGGAAGATAAAATTCTTTGACAGTCAGAAGGAGTTCAAAGGCTCTTAATTATTCATAAGACAGATGTCTGAACTGCTGGACTTTCCACAATCCCAGTTTAATACTGCCCTAAGACTTCTTGAATGAATTAAAAGGTATTTTAAGATCCTGTGAACATTAATGGGCCTGTTTTCTTTTTTCTGTGGCTAATGTCAACAATAAAGACTTTTTATACTTTCTGAGCTGTATTACATATGCATGCATACACTCACTGCAATAGAAATGTTAACTAATGTCTAAGGTGAAAAGCTAGCAAATAATTGGTTAAAGTGTGCCACTCTGTTTCAATATATTTTCAGTTGTGTTTATAAAAAAGAAAATTTTTCGGTTTTTCATCCCGTACAATATTTTATACATAGGTATAGTGCTGCAGTCTTACCCTTTAAGCAGTTACAGGTAAATTTTCTTTGCTAACAATAATTGTAAATCCAGAAGAAAACTACCAAAATTCTTCAAGTTTCTACTCATATCGCCAGAAAGAAAACTGACATTACTGGTAGTACTTCTTGCAATGGAACTGACATATTGAATATTTTACTCTTTCTAGACTAGGAAATAACTGTGATTTTAGAATAAGAAATATCACTCAGTTACCATGGTCAGTTTTAAGTGTTATGTGATTTTTAAATTTTTTAAAAATTTTTTTCTTTTTTGAAGAACAGAAAGAAATCTGCTATGATGTTGCTTTGTGTGATACATCTTGTTGAAGGAATCCTGTCAGTTGCAAACCTCACCAGTGATGTAAACCTTTCATTGATTTATAAACTTATATGGAGGTGTAAATACTTGCATGGTAATAAGTAACAATTAGGATACTTTACAATTATTTCTATTCCCATAGGCTTATCATGCAATTAATATATTTCTTATAGTCAATTGTGGGGAAGATGAAGGAGAATTCTCTTGACGTTCTAGTAATTATGTTGATGTCTTTCCCAACAAGCTTGAAGATTTACTTCATGTTATACTTTTTTGACATGATTTTGCATCCCTTGATAAGGTGATGTGTAAATGTATAGAAATTAAAGTGAAATTGCTCTTTTCTTTTTTTTATTTTTTTATTTAAGGTGTTTGCCTAATTACTGTGAACATGGTGGTGAATGCTCACAATCCTGGAACAGCTTCTACTGCAACTGTGCCAATACTGGTTACAAGGGAGCTACTTGCCACTATCGTAAGTCTCAGATGTTTCTCCCTATGTTTTCATTTCTGATTGAATTATTCCATTCACACTAGAAAAGTTTTCAGTCATGTAAATATTCATAAGTTCATTCAAGGAAAGGCCTTGAGAATTCAAAGTATGTAATCACAACAACTCATTGAAAGTTCTAAAGTTTGTTTCTGTTTCACATTTTTTCATAATTTACATTAAATGGTCAGAAATATCCTCTTCTGTCCATATTATACTTTCTGAATCAGCAAATTCTTTAGAAATGTACTTAATTCATCTTTATTCATTGCAACAATTAATAATAATTTTTTTCTGAGACAATGGAAATATATTCACATGCAAAACTAATCCCATGCTATGCATATTTTTATGTAGCTTGTTGAATTAGGGAGTAGATTAGAAGAAATTAAAAAAAAATAATTGAAATTAATTCATTTCACAGGAGATGCTCTACATCTGTAGTGTTTTAAGCAAGTTCTAGGAAGTGGAAGAAATAATTATTCTGGCCTTCATTATATGTTTCTAATATCCAGAAATCCTTATGAAAATATACTGATAATTTTTAAATATTCCCACGATTACATAAATAAATCTGTCATAATTGCCCTATACAATCCTTCTTGGCAGATTTTATGAAGAGAATGTATGTCTACACCCATATGATCTTTAGTAAATCACTGATTTTAGAAGATCCTATTAAATCTCACTTGTACAGAATCAACAACAATGATGACTTTTCCTGTAATATGTTAATTGTAAACAACACAGTGGCATAAATAACAATTTTAAGAAAATTTGTGTAACAAAGAAAGGATACAAATAGTACAGATGTTTTTGGCTGTCACAGTGTATATTTTAAAACTGTGACAAGCCCAAAATGAAGGTGATTTGACTCATTACAATTTGAAAAATCATATATTAAATCAACTGATGATGTCTATGAGAACTGATGGAGGACGTGGTTTCCTAATGATTATGAGTCCATGAGAAATGTAATGATATGGTAAGAGTTATTTGTTCTTATTTGTTATTGATAACATACAGTAACGCTTTCTGAGATGTTTATTCATGAGTAATAGAATGCTGTAGCTATGAATACAAGAAGGAAGTTGATTTTAGAGATTTTAATATTGATTTCAAATCAAGAACTTAGAATAATTTTTGGTCATGTTATCATGCTTCTGTGTAATTAAAAAAAAATCTCTTGAATTCTCAAAGAAGCATTCTTTTAGTCATAAGCCTTGGAATAAGTTACTGATCTCAAAATATTGGAATACAATCTACCATGTTCATAAATCAGCTAACGAATAATCAAATCTCCTCTGTCATGTTGAAATTTAACTAAGATTATTTATTGTAAGGAGCTAAAACATTCAATTTGAAAATTAAATAAATTGTGGATTCTGAATGTTTCAGGAAGCAATCTGAAAGAATTGTTTATCTCTTTGATAAGTGTAGCCAAATATGTCAGTAATCATCAGGCAAAAAATAGAGATCACATTCTTCCAAAAACCAGCTTCTTTTTAAAAAAGAGCACCTCTTTTAGATTACTGTGCTGGTACTTCATAACATTTTTAATTTAAATAAATTGAATTCATATAGAACTAAATCTTCTAATTTTTTATAATTATTATGGAGTTATTAAGTTATTAGTTATTATTTTTATTTATATAGCATTCGTAACTATTTTTTTTCTGAATCTAATGACTCCTTCTTTTTGGCAGAGCGTTTTCAAGTTTTTATAATAACTGATTGAGCACTCAGTCTAATTTTGAAAAGACCAGAAGAGTATGACTGCTTGACAGTGACATAATTGTCAAAGGAATAGTTAGGCTGGTGTGGTACCTGTCTGTTTAAATACAGAGTTGGACTCATAAGTCCTTTTTCTCAGGTTTTTAATGATAAAGAAGCTATCACAATCTTTTCTTTAAGCCTTGACTGATATACATTTGACATGGGACCAAGGAACTGTCATTTTGGTTTTGCTTATTTAGTTATTTTACTGCAGTCTCTCACAAGTCATTTGCCCTTCTATGAAAAGGAAAGAAAATAAGGTGTGAAAGCCAAAAAACACCAGGGGAAAATTAAAACACCTAGGAACACTGCCTACTTTCTGTTGTAAGTCATAACAAAACCACCAACAACAAAAATCTGATTTTGTTGAGGTTTTAATATTTGTCTCTTCAAAATCAGTCTAAGTAATACCCTTGTCATTACATTACAAATTTTTACTCACTCAAATTCCACAGTTTCCTCTCTGAAGTTTCTATCTTGAGATACAGAGGAAAAGGCTTGAAAATGCCTCTTGTGATCCCCTTAATAAATAAAACCAAATGCACTTTACAAATTCAAATGGAAGTATAGTTTTGATTGTTATTTGTTCTTTATTCTTTAAGAGTGAACACCAAAAACTTCTTTTCCCCATTGGCAGTCTCCACACACTTTTATTTTTAATTCCCTGGATTAAAAAAAATGTAAAATTGTGCCATTACATTTGTGATAGAATGTGTTCTTTTACAGCCATCTATGAGCAATCATGTGAAGCCTATAAGCACAGAGGGAACACTTCAGGCTTTTACAATATTGATTCAGATGGAAGTGGCCCCTTGAGACCATTTCTTGTATACTGTAATATGACAGGTGAGGTGATAAAGTTCCTTAATCACAGCTGGGTCTGTATGCATGCTTGTTATATTGAAACATGAGAAGCCTTTGTAGAGTGTAAGTTTAATGTATACATACACAACAAAAGGAATGTGAATCCTTAGCTCAAAATACTGGGAAAAGAATTAGCCAGAGAAATAGAATAACAGGATTTAGGCTGTGTAGCTAGCACTGCATTCCTGTTGTGCTTTGCATAAATTGAATATGTTCAATATAGAGACAATGTCATACTAGTTTGTTTTTGGGAAGCAGCTTTGTTTTCATTTAAGTTACAGCCTGTTGAGGACATTTTAAAAAATTAGAATTTTCAAACTGCACGTAGATATTGGAGAATACAAATGAGAGAGGTAGGACTCTCAGAGCCTCACTTTCAGGCACCCTACCTCCTCTTCTACATACATTTCTTTGAATCAGACCACTTCTATCACTGGAAGTTTTAGATATCAAAGTTTGTTGTTAGTCTGCCTTTTAACAAAACAGTTGATGTTGTCTATGTATACTTATTGATATATGTCCTTTCAATGCAGCTTACGTTTAAATGGCTTTTTTAAAATTATTATTGCTTTATTTGTGACTGTTTTCTCTCCTGTATACTTAGCTTCTATTTATTTGAACTATTTTCGAACCAAAATGATGGAAGTCTTTATTGGTTTTTGTGACAAAAAAAAGTATTTTTACATAGCTATAACTTTCTAAAAAACTACAAGAACAATTTATAGCAGAACTTGGTTTAAAAATGTCTTAAGTGTTGAGAACTTGACTTACAAACCTTATCATAAGCTCTTTATGCTGATTTGTAAACAACTGTAGTCTAGTTCTTAAGAAACTAACAAGGCTCTGCCTGCCAGTGTCATTGGTTCATTTTCACAGTGATCTAAAGAATACTTATTATATGGGTTGAAATAATAAAGTTCTCATAATCTCAATCAGTCTGTGCAACTTAACTATGGTCACCATATCAGATCCTGACTTTGACATACCAGTGATCTGTGCAGCTCACACTGGGCAAACTTCAGATTGGCACAATTTCTAAAATATGTTCTATTAGCTTAAAAGAGACTGAAGAATCAAAGCAGAAAGATAAGTTTTTAAAGTGGGTATAACCCTCCAAGGTACAGTGTAGTGTCTGATTTATCCTTGTGTGTCCATGAACAGCTATTACTATTTTTCTCAGTCACCTTTTATTCACCACATTAAGAAATCTCATTGATCCATTCATCATCTTGAGATGCAGCCTGACAGGATGAACCTTCTATATTTCCTTTGTTCCTGGTGTCTTCATGACCAGTATTCCCTGTTCCCACCAGAGAAGGCAGATGCCAACATTACTTACAGCACTGCCTTGTCTCTGGCATTCATGGGTGTCTATTTTCAGGCAGCTGTGAGGGAGGTGCCTTTCCTTGGTTTTATTCTTGGAGTCTGTTTCATAATGAAAAGCTTACAGCCCATAATTACAGTTAAAATGGCCAAAGTTTGCAGTGAACTGCGTTTCTTTTTCTTTTTAAATTTGGGAGTGTGACAATAACTCTGGTAGCTCACCTGTTTGTCTTAATTTTTATGTTCAGCATAGCCTTTAGATATATTTGTGCCTGTGTGTACAAATATATCAGGCTTGTGTGTCTGCATGTACAAAAAGAAGTCTGTTCTATATTTACAGACATTTTTTTTCACATCTTTTTTATGTCATGTGCATGTACTTAATAACATTTTATAATTTGACCAAAAACTGTTAAGCAATGATAGAAAAATTGCTTAACAGCAACTTTTTTCTATAGAAAAAACAGACTTTTTTCTATATAATATTTTTGAATAGGCATTTCACCTTGATATTTCCTTTAGGTTTTCTGTGACCATGAGTTCTTTTTATAAATAGGCATAATGTCAGCCATGTGTGGCCTGTAGGAAGATAATGAAATAAAGCACTGTTAAATAGTTAGAAATACTACTATTAGAACTTCAGAAATATTATCATAAATACTATGTTAGAAAACTAATATTTCTCATATCTGCTCAAATTACATTTACAATGTAATTACAACACAAGAATACAGTGAGCATGAATCTGACCTGTCTGACTGAGACAAGCTTTAACTGGGAGCCTATTCACCCCTACCTAGAAATGGATTTTAGTCATGGGGTCAGGATGTTATACGCTATGCAAGCAGAAGTTGAAATAGAATAAGCCCAGTACTCTCTATTCATAGTTGAGTGGGTTTGGCAGACATACAAAACAGCAGAATCACATAAGCTTTAATCACCCACCAATATTTAGGGCAATTTATATTTTGAAGAGCATGGAGGGAGTAATTTCTATTCGTAAACAGAGTGCCTGACATTACATTTCCTTGTACGTAAACTATAGGAGAGAGTGACCAATGTATTCCTATGTTATGTTACCAGTCAGTTGCATTCTTCCTGTATCTCGGTTTACAGGAAATGATTTTTCTAGTCCCAAAGTATATACATAATAGTTAGCCTGTGGCCTCTGGTAGCTTTTAAAGTAATGCTTTCATATAAACATTTTTAACATCAGTTTTAGTTCTTGATCTGTATGGTGTTGCATTGTAGTTTATAGAAAATGCTTTCCACAATTGTTGTACAAAGTTGAAAGACTTTCAGTGAAAGCATGTTTGTGAAGTATCAGTGTAACTGGAAAGTTATTGAACTGCTGTGTTGCTTAGTGTAAGCAACATGGCTCCAAGTTGAAGGAAGTCTGTTTCACACATGACTGCACATCTTAGCCCACACCTTTTATAAACAAGCAATATAGTGTTTATTATTTCATTGTTTGAATTATATATATATTTATATGCAAATAATTTCTGCTATTTTATTAAAAGAGCACTACTTTGGAACATAGTTTTCTAGAAATTATGTTTGGAGTTCTGAATATTACTGCCACACAGCCATACACATGCTGCAATACAGCAAGACCTGGACAGGCCAGAGATTTGGGTAGAGAGGAAACTGGTGAAATTCAACAAAGGCAAGTGTAGGGTCCTGCACCTGGGGAGGAATAACCCCATGAACCAGTACAAGTTGGAGGCTGACCTGCTGGAGAGCAGCTCTGAGGAAAAAGACTTGGGGGTTCTTGTGGACAACAAGATGACCATGAGCCAGTGATGTGCCATTGTGGCCAATGTCAATGGTGTCCTGGGGCGCATCAGTGTGGACATCAGGTTGAGGGAAGTTATCCTCTCCCTCCACTCTTCCCTGGTGAGGCCCCATCTGGAGTACTGTGGAGTTCTGGGCTCCCCAGTTCAAGAAGGACAGGTGACTGCTGGAGACAGTACAGCAAAGGGCTACAAAGATGATGAGGGGCCTGGAGCATCTCTCTTATGAGGAAAGGCTGAGGGACTTGGGTCATTTTAGACAGCAGAAGAGAAGATTGAGGAGGTATCTGATCAATGCTTAGAAATACTTAAAGGATGGGTATCAGGAGGACAGGACCAGTCTTTTTTCAGTGTTGCCCAGTGACAGGACAAGAGGGAATGGGCACAAACTCGTACATAAGAAGTTCCATCTAAACATGAGGAGGAACATCTTTACTTTGAGGGTGGCAGAGCACCATAGCAGGCTGCCTAAAGAGGTGTGGAGTCTTCATCTCTGGAGACATTCAAAACCCACCCGGGCATGTTCCTGTGCAACGTGCTCTAGGTGGACCTGCTTTGGCAGGAGTGTTGGACTAGATGATTCTCCCCTCCTCTCTCCCTCCCTCTAGAGGTCCCTTACAACCCCATATCATTCTGTGATTTTGTGATCCTGTGAATATTTACTTGTGATTGACTGAAAAGAAAAATCTTGCAGGCACAGTTTAATCGCTTCTGGAATAAATATTTTTGATGTTTATGTGAATCATAAATCCTGTCTATGCAATGCAGTGAAGTAAGCAGCAGCCTTACTCAGCCATATCTGAGCTAAAAGTTGACTAGAGGGCAATGTGTCTTTTTTAGGGAAACACAGCTAGTACTTCATCATGTTGCAGTACTGACTCAAGCGGGCATGCCATGGTGGATCCTATAAATTAATATTATGTTAGGTGTTTGAAAGCTACTTTCTGTTGAACTTTGGAAGCTGTGATTCTTAGTCCTTGACTAAATACAGGGTTTGAATAGTACTTCAAATGACTACTATTTGATTTAAGATGTCTAGAATGATTCACCTCCATGTACTCTGAGTTTTATAGCATATACAGTATTTGCAAGCTACTTTTGCTTCATTGTAATAGAAAAAGGCTGTAGGCCATATTCTCACACATTAACTCAAATTATAGAGGCATACGTACTGTAGCTAGAATCTAGGATAAATTTTGTGTTATTTTATAAAAAAAAATAAGCCTAGCAAAACTAACAATAGTAAGTATTATGTCTTTCTATAGTGTCATTTCAATTTCCCAAGTAAACTGTATCTTATTTAAAAAAAAATTATTTGTGTGTTGGGTGGTTTCATTTACTGTTTCCTTATTCATAGAATCATAGAATGGTTTGGGTTGGAAGG
>BJBW01000263.1:0-54876 GCA_004320125.1 Scolopax mira
ACCAGGTTGCTCAAAGTCCCATCCAGCTTGGCCTTGAACACTTCCAGGGTCCATGATCTCCCTGGGCAACCTGTTCCAGTGTCTCACCACCCTCACTGTAAAGAATTTCTTTCTGGTGTCTAATCTAAATCTCCCCTCTTCCCATTTAAAACTGTTGCCCCATGTCCTGTGCCTACACTTCCTCATAAACAGTCTCTCTCCGGCTCTTCTGTAGCTCTCTTCAGACATTGAAAGGTCTTCCTGGAGCCTTCTCTTCTCCAGGCTGAACAACCCCAGCTCTCTCAGCCTGTCTTCATAGGACAGGTGCTCCATCCCTTTGATCATACTCGTGGACCATGGATGTTCATTGAAAACCAGTTGGGGATTTAGGTGAAAATGCCTCTTGCTGGCAGCCCACCAGCAGGACCTGTGCCACCTGCACAGAAGCCAGGCATAGGGCATGTCACCGTGCTGTGGTGGCATCCTGTGCTGCTCCTGTTTGTGGCCACAGCTCGGAAGAGCCAGTGCCAGAAGCGTTTGTTGCTCGGCTTCAGATTCGTGCTACGAAATTCAAGTGAGCTTTCTCCAAATTTTGTGGAGCTGAGGACTAAGGTCTCCACAACACTCTCTAGTACCTCCAACAGCAAGGGCAAAAAGAGTGACTCACTTTACTTGTATTGCTCCACCACCCTCACCCCTGATCACCGGTTTTAAGGGTTGGATCACCACCCGCAGCCAGTGCAGGGGTTGCAAAGTGACTTATGTGACAGGGTCTGGGCCCTAAATTGCAAAATACGCTGTGGCTTAGACCCAGACTAACTCTCAATCATTTCTGGTGCTCGTGCTCCAGGAAGGATTGTTCTTCTCACTGCTTTCTGCCAGCCCTCGGTCTAACAGAGATGGTCAAAGGAAGCAGTCAGATGCTCAGGATAGCTGCATATTTTGGTTGTAGTCAAGGATTCATCTCCCACTGATTTTCAGTGGGTGTTAGACACTGAGAAAGTGTCTAATGTGAAGACGTTTGGAGGTGTGAGCTCTGGCTCTTCATGCAAGAAAAGATTGTTTCCTGGGGTGCTTAAGAAAATGAGAGCACGGAGAAAACAAATAACAAGCCAACTTGAAAAGCAGAAAATGTTTACATCAAGGAAATGTATCTTCTCAGTGAAAGAAGCCCCAGCCAGGATGGGCAGGAGAGCTCAGGGGTAACTGCAAACGGGCAGGGAACTGCTGGAACCAGGATGTCAACAAACACTGCGCTGAAAGGTTAAAAAACATGATGTGTGAAGCCAGAACAAAGACACCTTGAATTTCCCAGGGCAAAGAAACACATTTGTACTCCCCAGACAAGCGGCACATCAAAGCAACATGAGGAGCAAGAGCTGTTTGCTGTGATTCCCATCCTGCCCAGGTCCCTGGCCGGACCTGACTCCCCATGAGGACCAGCTGAGGAGCTCCCCTGCATCCCCCCTTCCCCATCAGCACACCTCAACCACCAGTTAACACAGCTGAAAGATAAGCAGCAAGTTAATCAAAGCCATCGACGTGGGGTGCTACAAGGCATCGCTTGATGTGAAGGGACAAAACATGACACACCAGAGGCTGAGGCGCAGCGAGAAGCCTGGCACCAGCCACACGGCTCCCGTGACTGTCACCAGGAGAGGCACAGCTCCTTCCTCATGCACAGGGTAGGGGAAAAAAATAAAGATACCAGAAAGCAAAGAGCATGGGTACGGTCGAGCCTGTCACTTGCTGCTCTGCTGTAAGGCACCGGTGCAAATTAATGGGGCTTTCAAATACGTAAATGGATTGCAGAGACATCTGCAGTGAGTCTATTAGCTAATTAGTAAAGATTACCATTTATTTTATCCAACAGACATTCAGGTAAAGGAGGTGGTTCTCTAATATCTGTATATATCCCTTTCACGCTTGTTAAAAAGTAGGACAAAGGTGTCTCCCAGTGACAGTAATACTAAGACAAACCTTCTCTCCCTTGGGGGGGGGGCAGAGCTGGGCACATCACTTGCTGTGGCTAGTGGCAATGGGACAGGGCCAGCATCACGAACACAAACCTTCAGCTCCAAAGCCCAAATCTGGCAGATCTGTGCAACCCGTACAGCCTTTGGCACGAACCTGAAGCCGGTCTCAGGCTCACGCTACTGATCTAGAAGAAGATATCCTAAAATCTGACACAAGCCCCTGTCTCATCTCAAAGGAATATTTAATCCATCGGGCTGCTAATGCTTCAGACTTTCCTCTTATCGCTACGGGAAGTCAATATTCTTTACTGTGATCCTCTGTCTAAGGATGCAACAGCCGACAAATGAACGTATATCAATCATTTAAGTAGCTTCACTTAACAGAGGCAAGAGACACGTTAGATTTATAGCACCAGAGTAATGCAATACCTTCCACACTTAAAAAAAGCAAGTATTAATAGCATTTTACCATCAGCTCTAATCTTCCTGGCATCGTTTCATGCCCACAGATAACTCACCCCATATAAATCGGTACCTACAGCGTGCGTTGGACATGGACCCCAGCTACAGCCCATTTTCCAGCTCCCTGAGAGCTCAATCTCTGCTAATCCCAGCCCTTTACAGCAACCCAGACTTGAGCGATCTAAAAAGAAGACGCATGAAGTCACTTAGGCTTATCTCTCTAATTGCCTGCCCGCAAATCAGGGGTTCGGTGTCAGTCGCTTGCGCTCAACATAAGGCATGGCAGTTGGGAAAAAATCAGACCTGAAATATTTACCACGAGCTTTTTCAGAGCTGTAAGAGGAACTATCGAAACCCTGCTTGCTCCTGGCAACTCCAAACTCAGTGCTACGAGGAACACGTTGGGTAACAAAGCAAGCGTTCATGCCTTTCCTCTGCTGAGGCTCTTTCCAGGTCTGTGGCTCTGTAACACAGGCTCCAGTTCTCCTGACAGCTTTCCTGCACTGCCCAGTGCCAAACACAGTGAAAATGTTAATGAATGCTGTCCCATAAATATTTAATATACATTTTCCTGCGAGCCCTGCTGCGATTAAATAGCTACCTCATTACCCAGGCCCACCTTTCTTTCATTTTTATCTTTGTGTGGAATACCAAGAGCTGGGACGATACCCACGCTGGAAACATCACTGCGTAAACCAACGCCAACAGGGCAAACTCCAAACACAAACTTCCAAGGAATGTAAAGAGAAATCTAACCCTGTCAGAGCAAATATTTCACCTCCGTTACCTCCTTGCAAGGTTTGCAGAGAAAGAAAAGCAGAGCAGACAAGCCAACAATATACTTTCTTTTTGAGTGTAGTTATTTGCCTGGTTTTATTGGCTTTTTCCATTGGAATTGGAGCTCCTGGCCACAGCAGGGGCTCACTGCACGTACTGTCTGGATACGGGCATCCCTGGGTACCACCCCAGGGCTGGTTCTGCTCTGACACCATCCCCTGAACAGCTCCCACAGCAGCTCTGCTGCTCTGCCCCCATCCAAAACTTGGCGGTTGTCCACCATTTGTCTGAGGTTCTGCAAGCAATCCAGGGCAGACATGGAAGGGAACATCACGCAGAGGCATCACCATTGCTGCTCTAGCATTGCAACATCTGCCATGCTCATCTGTGGTGCCCAAAGCACAGCTGACCACAAGATCCACCACACTTCCATTTGTGACGTCACAGCAACCGTTTAGGATTGCGATACAAATACACTGGGATCTTGTTTTTCTGAGCCATTGGAATGGATGTTTTCGAGTCCTTCCCACCAGCTCAGAAGCTATTTCGCAAACCCGAACCAAAAGCTGCCATTCTCCTGGGATCACCCCAGACCACAAGAGTGATGCTGAGTGCCCAGACTCAGCCAAAGCAGGCAGCAGGGCTGGCAGCGCTGGCCACGGGGATTGTGTCTCCTGCCAAAGGCAGCACGTGGCATTTTGGGCACTGCCATCCAAGCACATCCCGACGGGAACAAATACCAGTGCTGGAGCCACGTTCACGCTGCTCCCAGGAGCTCTGCATCACGGGATGATGCTCTGGCTTTCACATGGGCCATGGGAAAGCTTTCTTCTGAGAGAGGAAATTCGTACAGCCCAAATTCAGGCCAAACTACTAAAATTATAAAAGACTCGAAGGAATAAAGCTTGCCTACGTCAGAACTTTTGGTAATTCCTCCCAAAACCATAATTTTTTGGCAGAGATGCTAAGATGTAACTGGAGGGCAAGCATTTAGCTCTGTTTTAGCTGGGAGAGTCCCAGCTTATGTCTCTCCGATTTATATATGGAAGCAGGCTCATTTTGCAATATGTGTTTCAGCGAGTTCTAGATGAGGGAGGGTGTGAAGCTAAGGCTAACGAGGGGAGTATCTTCCAGAGTAATAAACGGTACAAAAGCACGAACAAATAGGCTTGTCTGAAGCAGGGGCTGCTGCTGCACGTATCACCAGGAGCCGCCAAAGTGAAAAATTCTACTCTGAGATACAGGAGAGAAGGCAACAAACAGTGGTGCACAGGCAATACCGGTGAAGAACTGGTGCCAACTGGTGAGGCTGCTTTTGTAGTGCTGTGCAGAAACATCGGGTGGTCAACGCAGAGCCATGCACCATGCATGGGAGACTTAAAGGCTACTGCCTTTAAAAAAGATGCCTTTTTTCCTCCAGAACTGGCCCTGAGACAACATCCCACCTCCAGCCTAATTAATACATACAAAGAGAGCATTCAGAAGACCACTTCAACGTATTTCGTTTGTCTGCATAACGCTGATGCCAGGAACAAACGTACATCTATACTGTCTCGTTTCAAATTGGCTGCTGCCAGGAGAGCCAGCCCCCAGGAAACGCCAATGCCCGTCTCACAGCGTCACATCCGCAGGCGCCGGCACATTTCCACGGCCAGCCTGAAACGGATGGTTGGATTTATAGGTCACCACCTCCACAAATAGAGCGATGGAGCTCAGCCTCTGGAAGCAGCTCACCTCTAGCCCCCTCCACCAAGGCACCTCTGCTGGGGCAGGGACCCAGCGGTGGCAGGCAGGATGCTCCGGCACCGCTGGCGTGGTCCCCCTGTCACCACTAACACTGTGACCATCCCACAGACCTGTGATGTGGCAGGACTGGGGAAGCCAGCTTATCTAAGCTTAGTGACCTAAAATGACAGCTGCCTTTTGGAGAGGAAGAAAAACCTTTTAAAAGGGGAAAAAAACCTTCTAAAGGGGAAAAAAACAGGAGGGTTTCTTTTTCCCCTCCTCTGGGTGAACAAATAGGCTCATTTAAGGTGTAAGTAGATCAAGTAGCTAATTAAGGAAATAACCGATAACTTAATCAAGGTCATTAGAGGAATCAGCATGTTGTTGCCATTATTTAAATGGTAGCAGAGCAAAAATAGGCTTGTGCAACTGGAGCCTTCAAAACCTCTGGGCGGCCCGATCTACGCACAGGGAGGCTCCCATGTCACTCCATTGCTGGTGCCACAGCCACCGGGGAAAACACTCAAATCTCCCGGTAATTTCCCACAGACAGAACATTTAATCATCCCCCAGACACCACAGCAAAAATCCCGAGTGAGTTATTCACACGTGGAGAGGAATTCACCAAAAGCAGCACCACAACGTCCTGCCCTGGGACGCAGCCCCTGTTTATTCCTGGCGGGGAGGGGAGAAACCCCTTCACTGAAATCAAGTCAAATATGCATTTTTGCCACGTGCATTTTGCTTTTGGCATCTTGTGCTGACTTTGCTCCCTGGACGGACCCTCCACCGCTCCGGGGACGTGGTGACACAGCGACGCCTGCACTGACCCCTTCTGTGTTGATTCCCACCAACAGCCAGTTTCTACTACGACAGACTGAACAGCAAATGTAAATTTTTCCACCACCCAAGTTCACTTCAGCCCCTCAGCTGAACAGCACCACGTCCTCCAACTCTGCTGCCTGGTTATTTTAAGGCTTCTTCTAGCCCCCCCCACCTCCCCAGCCCCAAGGGAGTGTTTGCACACTAGCACCACAGCCTCTCCCTCTAATTACTCCACCAGTTGCACAGATAAAACATCTGCTGGAAAAGAGAAGGAATCCTAAAGCACACAAATGATTTGTGCTGCCTAAACAAAGGCAAACAGAAGGATGCTGTTAAACATCCCCCCCCGGCAAACAGCCCCAAGACCTCTGCCCAGCGTGGGTATCGGGGGGCTGTGGGCTCCTGTGCCTTCACCGACAGGACTGAACCCCATTTTTCCAACCAAACGTGTTGTTTGTCACTAGCTCAGCCTCCTATCTACTTAATTGCTTAAGTCTCCAAAAGCAATTCAATCCAGCAAGTTTGATTAAGTACTTAGGAATCTTTGTTTCACTTAAAAGAAGCCTTTGTTTTGCCTCAAAGGAATTAGACATTTTCTCCTGAATTCACACACACAAAAAATAATAAATAAATCCAACAGCCAAAAGTTAAAAATAACCCTTTATCCTGTATTAAACACAGCTGCTGAAGGTTCAAAATTCACATTTTGTCATTCTGCACAAATCCTCAGAGCAGCTGAGGAGACACACAGCACGTTTGGAGACGTGGAGCTGAAGATAAGCTCCAGCCTCCCGCAGGGCTTTTTTTTCCTCTTTGGGGTTTTTTCAACAGAGTGAAAAAACAGCAGGAGCGTCTCAGGGGTTGGCGAGAGAAGTTTGCACCAAGGAAAAGTTTTTATCATGTCCGCTGGGTCGGATATTAGCTGGGGATCCAGTATATCCCTGCTCTAGGGGACGGTGGGGCTGAGCCCCTGGGCTCTGCCAGCAGCCAGAAATGGTGCTTGTGGAGGGAGGTGGAAATCGGGGCTGAAAAAAAAAATAATAAAATCACTTCCCAACGCCAACATCTGTGCGGCGTTACAGCAGCTTGTATTTTCACAGGCTAAAAAACAATTGGGCGCAATTACTTACCCAGGCTAAACAGGCATTCACTTCACAGGCTGGAAAAACCCCACGGAAGGGGAAGGATGGGCAGAGGGAAGGATGGCAAATGCCCTCGGTGCTGGGGACCGTGGGGCATCCTCCGGTGGCGGCCGTGGTCATTCCGGGAGGGAAAGGCTCCCTGGCTGCTGCCCCAGCTGGCGGAGTGACGCCCACCGCAGTTTTAGCTTATTGGTGAAAATTGTAAGCCCTAATCCAATCCTGTCCCTTTACCCAAATTTAGCTCTCCACACAGCTAACATCCCTTCCAGTTTTGACTAGCGGTATGAAAGCAAAGTTACCTTGCCAATATACAAATCACGGAGAGAGAAGCAATAAAAATAAAAAAAAAATCACAACCCCACGCTCAATTTGCTTCACCTCTTTCTCCCAACAGAGTTTCTTATTTGCCCCTGCTGCCCTGTGGGTGCGCTGAAGAAAGCCAGCAACCCCCTACGTGTGTCACCCGATCAAAAGCCAATAAGGTAAACATCTGGATGCCAGTAAACCCAACTTTTTATCAGAATGCCTAACGGTACCGCCGACACATCTGGCTCCGCACCGTGTCGCATAAGGAGGAGGTTTATAGAAACAGTTAGCACATGGTTCCTGAAGTTATACCGAATTTCACAAAGGTAACTACTGAATCATAAAGGACTGCTGGTGAACAGCCTGCCTGGCTGGCACATATGGTTTTCCTGGTTGTTTCCAAGTGCCCCCCTGCAGACGTTGGCCGTGGAGACACAGCTCCCTTTGCTGAGCACAAACCCGGACGCCTGAAGCAGCGTTCGCTTCTGGCACTGGTGGCTACGGTGGGGCAGCAGCTGGGAAACCAGAGAGCCACCCAGAAACATCCCCCAACACCACCCGGCCTGCAAACGATGGGAGAAAAAAAACCTGTAATGCAACAGCACATCAGGCTTGGTTACAGATGTGCAGCCCCAGACCCTTTGGGCCTCTGAATGTGCCTCCGCAGAGCCACCCTCCCAGCCTGGAGCCCAGAGAGAAGGGTATCCAGGTGTCCCAGGGGACAGGCAGCAGGATCCAGATGTGGATCTGAGCTGCTCCAGCCATGGCAGAGGCTGGCCATTCAATGAGGGCTATTCACAGAGGGCTTCCAAGCATTTCCGAGCGGTATTCCCCACTGTAAGTCTAATTAAGTCTTTTCGCATTTTAACCTCCCACCTTTGCCAGCTTTAAATATAGAAATAATCAAAACATATATTAAAAAGAAGAATTTTATCTCGAACTTGGCAGTGTCGATCTAAGAAGCATCCCGCTCAGAGCGGGTCTGGAAACCTGGGCAGGCTCAGGGAGGGCTGAGCCTGGCTCTACAGGAACAAAAGCAGCTTACAAACCAGGTTTGCCACGTGAGAGCCTAATTAGAGACCGAAGCCCACACAGCAAACAGACAGACTACAGAGGAAATTGGAGTCTAATTTACATGGAGAACGATTACTTACTGCATCCAATTAGTGTCAAGCTGACTGACAGGCTACCCAAAATACGTTCTCCTCATCCTCCCCTGCAAGTCTGAGCTCTCCTTGCTGCTTTATTTCCCCCGTGCTGTTGGGCAGGTGAGCAGTACCACCTCTCCACTGGACACTGGATGGCAAACGGAGACCTTTTGAGCTTCCCCAGAACAAACACAAAGTTAAAGCCACCCACATGCTGATGGTTGGACTCATTCTATTATTATATGTATTTTATATATATATAAAAATACATATTATTATATGTACTTTCCTTCCTGGTCTTAAATACTTAAATGACATCCTGAGGGTCCCGACAAGATACGTTCCCATCACTGCTCCTGCATTTAGTGGGGAAATGGGGAATCCCGCCATGACCAGAGAGAGATGATGGGGACAGAAAAACTCCTCCTTGGCTGGCACTGCACAGGGGTGACCACAGTCCCACCAGTGCCTGTGCTGGGAAGGACATCTCCTTCAATCAGGGCTTTCCTCTCCAGCTGCCCTGGAAGAGAATAGCTTCATCATGTTTCCCAAAGTACAAACCAGCTGATAATTCTGCAGGAAACCCATCCCTCATCCAAACCAGATTAGTCCAAACCATGGTGAACAGACTTTAAAAATTCCTGAAGTGCTCACATGGAACCAACCAAATGCCATTTATCTGCCTTTTATTCTTAAAGAAGAAATTATTCACTCCATCATCGCTCTCCCCTCCGCAGGAAGACGCTCCTTATTAACAGGACTGTCTAATTGTTGTCCTTTACTCCAAACTGCATGTGCATTTTCAATACACAAACGACAAGGGCATTTCAATGCAACTTGCTGTGCTGCTCTTCATAAACGTTTAAGGCCAGCCTCCCTGAGCAGCCTTTCCAACTGCTCTTTGGAGAGCTCTCATGTACGTGTATTCAGGCACACAGGGACCATATTTTAGATATTTAAGACCAGGAAATCAACCCCTCCTTTGAGAAGCACCAATATAAAGCATATTTAAGGACTTCATAGGCCTTCTGTATGGATGAGATAAGCTATTCCTTTAATCTCTGCAGGCTACATGGCGTTTTACAGGAAACATTCTGAAAAGAAAACTTGGAGGAAATGCTTTGTGAAGCATCTAGTAGCTGCTTGGTAATATCTGGAGACAGCCAGGACCTCGGGTGGTGTAAAGCATCAGCAGGGATCCTTTGATTTCAGCTCACTTCCACCCAATGGTGCTAAACCAATTTACACCACGGGAGCACCATCAAGAGAAGTAAAGCAGGACCGTCTCACCCAGGTCTCCTTCGGGTATGGCCACCACGAAGGCTGCACATCCTGGTGGTCCTGCTCTCCCTCTCAGTTAAATTATAAGCCCCCATTAATTACCAAGGGGATGCAATGAAAATGCACGTGTGCTCACGCTCCTCAGAATTAGGCTGTTAATCTGGTGTTTATACTCCCAGAGTTACTCTCCTCCACATCCCCCTTCTCCCCCTGGGGACCGACTGGCTGCCTCTTTATCTGCAGCTCTAAGGACAACACACACTGCTTCGTTTTCAAATTCCCCCTCCAGTGCTATGCCCTGAACCAGCTCTTTAGAGAGGGGGCCTCCGCCAGCTGTAATTCCCATTAATTCCTCTTATGATTAACAGGTCAGCTCACGGCCCCCCTGAACGACAACGGGCCACGGAAGTGCAACTCCATCAAAATTATCTATGCATAAAAGGGGATCATTATAGGAGCAAACGCCTCACTGTGACTTTTATCAGCTGCTCATTTTTGTGCCTGTAACGACTTCATAGAGAGTGGGGAAGGTTTCAGCGCATCGCTCCGTCCTGCGGCATCTCCAGGGCAGAGGGACCTCTCCTCCGCGGCGGGAGAGATGCTGATTGTAAAGCAATCACTCCTGGAGAGGGGTAGGGGCAGGCAATTTCCCCAGGAGCACAGGGAAATTAAGGGAAACCTTCTTCACAGTGCATCCCATTAGCACTGGTGGCAATTACATGGGCTGATCAAGTAGGTGGGCTTCCCAGAGGCCCCTCTGAAATTACCGGGCGGGGTGGGAAGATGAGAAAAAGAAGGAAAAAAAAAAAACACAAAAAAAAAACAACAGAGAAAAAGCAAAATAACCCTCAACAATGGAGGCAGTCATCACCCCGACTGCCTGGGAGCAGGGTACGCAGGAACAGCCTCCTCCCCACGGGCATCCACGTGCTGGTGGTCACTCAGGGGAGACCCACAGAGATAAAAGGCAGTAAGACTGCTTGTAAAATACATGTAAAAATGCTAATGGTCTCATGCCCTTTTCAAGCCATCTTGAGAACTGCTAAATCACTGCTTTTATTTGCA
The DNA here is from genome assembly GCA_004320125.1 of Scolopax mira. Taxonomy (NCBI): domain Eukaryota; kingdom Metazoa; phylum Chordata; class Aves; order Charadriiformes; family Scolopacidae; genus Scolopax; species Scolopax mira. The sequence goes on from BJBW01000263.1 coordinate 10,687, forward strand.
TTCTGGCTGGGATTTGCTTAGGTTTGAGCTCACCATGTTTACGCCGCTCCCCCGTGCATCCTGGTGTGCAGGTCAAAGGCAGCATGGACCCATGAGCCGACCCACACCACAGCCATCACTGTCATCATCCTTCCCCACAGCCATCACTATCATCATCCTTCCCCTCCTCTCTCCACTTTTTTCACTAGTTGCATGGCAAGAAAGGAAGAAACCAACTTAACACTCTCTTCCTTAGAATGTGCACTTACAGGAGCTACTGTAATAATAAAAACCAGAAGGAAAGGTGAGAACTTCAGTTGCAAGCACCGTGAAGCCTTGCAGTCCTGACCCTGAAACTCTTGACAAGGTGACATGTTATTAAGAAATATCCATATTAATCCCAACTGTAAAGCGCTATGTTCAGCCAATTAAACTGCCTGAGCGGCTGAGTGCTCCCAGACACCTTTGTACTCTCCTTTTTTTTTTTTTTTTTTTTTAAATGCCCTCTTAGGGAAAAGAATGGCTTCTGCAGAGATGAACCGCCCAGCTCCTTCCAGGCTTGCTGCACGCGTGTGTGTGTGTGCATAAAATGTTCTTGGCTGCTTTCAAACACTGCACATTAATCTGTGCAATGGAGCCTGTCTCCTTCAGCATTCAGATGATTTCTCTTCGAGGCGGGTAAGACAGAGCTGTTCCACTTGGCATCACATCCCCTCCCTGTCCCCTTCCAAGCCTTCTTTTATTATTTTATTTTTTTTTTCCCCAGTATTGCCAGAATAGCTCACAAGCCATCACCCCAGGCATCTGCAAACCTGGAGAAGAATATACTGCTGCAGAAGCCCACAGATATATGAGACAGCTGGGATGCTCAGAAACAGACCTGGCAGATTACAATTTTAATGCATCAAATTATGAAAAAATACCACCACTCCCTTCCTGCAGCTGAGGACACATCACTTCTCCCTTGGCCATTTCTTTGCCTCTGCCTGAACCCAGAGTGACAGAAACTGTTTCTTGAATTAAGGGCTGCTGGAAAAGAAGCCCCAGAGAGGTCTATGGGCGGCGATTACTGGAATTTGTTCCCGAGCAGCGTGAGCCCCACTGTCCCACCTCAACGAGCCCCACACACCAATAAATCAGAGCATCCCCACAACACAAAGGGCTGTCCTATACAAAGCCAGGCATTTTTATTAACGTCACATTCAGGACTTGGATTTTCATAGCTGCCTGCCCCAAATTTATGCAAGTGAGGGTCCCTAGTTGCTCAAGCTGCTGCCAGCCAGACACCTCGCTGTTTAAATGTTAAGATGTTCTGTAATTACAGTCAACAGGCTTCTCCACAGCAGAAACTTCAGCTGCAGCTTTGGCTACTGGGAAGCATAACCTTGGGTGTTCCCCGGGCAGGGGATAGATGCAGAGGAAAGATGCTCGTTGTGCAACCAAGTGGTCCCTTGCCATGAGTTATGGTGGGCACTTCCCTTCTTCACCCCACTTTCATCCTTTCAGGCATTGTGCTCCACAGAAATGCCCAGAGCCTGAGGAATGGAGCAGGAGCAAAGCAGAGAGGGACTACAAACCTCTTCTATGCCTGATACCAGCTACTGTTTCATCATAACCTCTCGCCTCCACCATGGATGGGGCTTCTCAGGAGGGCAGATGGTTGGGAAGGATAAAAAGCTGTCTAAGGATGTACGAGCACCTGAAACCCTGCCACTTGCTGGAAACCCAGCAGTTCTGCAGTTCATTTCATGTTCTGGAAGCTGCAACAGGAATGCCATACACTTTCCCTTATTTCCAAGCATCCCCAAATTCCCAGCTCCTGGCGGTTCTACAACCATTAAATGCACAGTTCTCAGCACGGAAACCCCCTAAAACAAAACTCCATATGGGGACTGTCCCCAAAACCCACCGATACCTGCCAACAGACATAATCTTGGTGCCATCAAATCTGCATAATAAACGAGTCCATTTTACCGGGGCTAGGTTTTTCTACAACTAAAATGGAAACAAAAATTGGCTTGCAAAGATGAATGATGCTTGTGATAGTTTTTTTGCTGCACTTGATTAAATACAGCACAAAACAAACCCATTTTTTTTCTCCTTGAACGATTAACTCGATAGTCTAGAATTAAGCCCAGCAGAGTAAGATCCTGTATAGATTTCAAAAGATACCACGATATCTTTTTTTTTTTTTTGAAAACCTGCCTGCAATGTATACACACTCTGCAAAAATCGCTCGAGTACCTCTGGCACCAAAAATAAACAGAGGGAAAGCTAAAAATCATGTAGTGTTTTTATCTTGATACAGCCTACACTGCAGAGTACAGCCGTGGTTTGCCATTTCATGATAAACCAACCCCATGCTTTTGATCATTTTAGTGGGTAACTGCGAATGTGAATGTACGACAGCATCACAAAAAGAAAATAGGGAAGAAAAAGCACAGTCAAAGAAGTACACCAACCTGAACCATGTGCTCCCCAACCAAAGGGTATTTGTAGATACCAGAATTACCATTTCTCTTCAAGGCGACTGAGCCTTTTCATGAAAATAGAAGAGAGAAATTCTGGTTGATCATTCTTGAATGAACAGGCCTCATGCATTTTGGTTTTTCCAGGAAAATGTCTGAAGTTTGGCTTTAGCATAATCCTGAAGATTATTTACGTCTTCTGCAGTTTTTTCTACTGCTGCTGAATAATCAAGACTCCTTAGAAAGCCACTGCCAGAGAAACATAAATCCTTTTTTTCCTCCTTTCCTCTCTCTCTTACCTGCTTTTATACATTCTTCCTTGCACAGGAGAAGGAGTAAGGAGGCTAAAAAGCAGTAAGGAGGCTAAAAGTACTCGAGGCAAGCAGACAGGAGATAAAGCCCTTTGGAGGAGCTGGGAAGGGTCAGTGTTCCCCCCACCGTGGCACTGCCCTCTTGGCAGTGGGGAAGTTCTCTTACCTCTCCTCCATCCCCAGCTTCCCGCACCAGCTGATGAAACGAGAGCCTGGATTGCCTTTCAAACACTTTATTTCCAAGAGAAAGGCCTGTTTTCAAGAGGAGGAGCTGCCTGTCCTCTTTGGAGGAAAGGTCTCCAAAATACTGCAGGTTCCTTGAGTGCTGGGATGCTTTTGGGGAGGGAATTTCATGGGGATGCTTCAAGACAAGCACTTTGCTTTCTGCCTCAGCATCCTTATTGTTTGAATGGCTGCACGCAGGGAATGAAAACAATTAAATACTCTTAAACAGGCAGGGCTGCAATTGGCATGGTAATGAAGTTGTTATGCTCCATAATGTGCTTTCTAAAAATAAAATTACATCCAGGTATACAGATCTCCTGGCTGCACCATGCCCAGAGAATCATCTTAATGCAAATTCTCTAACAGTTTGGTTGTGGTTTGTTGTTTCAAAGCAAACCTGGCCCCATCAGGACAATAACAAGGGTTTGGCTGATGTTGCCTAGGTGTTGCCCTCAGGTCACCCAGAGAGGTGGTGGATGCCCCATCCCTGGAAACATTCAAGGTCAGGTTGGACAGGGCTCCGAGCAACCTGATCTAGTTGAAGATGTCCCTGCTTATTGCAGGGGGGTGGACTAGATGGCCTTTAAAAGGTCCCTTCCAACCCAAATTATGGTATGACTCTACATGCAGGGTACCAGCAGAGCCAAGGGTGGTTACCTCTCAACACATAGAACACAGCCAGGCTAAGGGACTTCTACTCCACAACCAGGTGCCATCAGAGGTCAGGACCAACACCTTGTCCCACGTGCTCCCTGTCACCACTGTGCGAGTTGCCATCGCCAAGGTCTAGCCTGGGAGGGATCCCATCTGGTGAGCAGCCTTGGTTTGAATTGCACAGCAGCCTGTGCTGCAGAAGGCTCATTTGCAGTAATTAGAAGCATCATGTAGGCACACGGGAGGACTTCAAAGGACGCCAGTAGCACAAGACTCTTTTTTAGTGGTCAGGAGGCAAAAACTCCCCCATTCACTTGAGCATCTCCTAATAAACCAAAATTATACAGGATATATTTTTTTTTGGGGGGGGGGGGTGGGAGGGGGGGAACCAGACAGGTCACTGCAAAACCGCTCCAGGGAAATTGAATATATATATATTTTTTTTTAATATTTCTTAACACGTTCAATTCCCTTTTGCACACACGTTCCCCACCCAGACACACAGCCATAGGCCTTGCTTCCGCTGGTCTCCCCAAATGAACACAAACAAGGGTTCATGTATATTGAAATCTGTAGGAAGCTTAACATTTACTTGGCTTTTGTGTAAACACTTACGTGAATTACACAAGTTTCAGCCAAGAGGCTCGGCCCCCCGCTGCGCTGAGCATATAATTCATTACAATTAAAAGCAGAGAGCGAGGCAATCCGACGCTGTGCTGGTATGGATTTGCTCTTCCAAATGGCTTCCAATTTGTCTTCACAGCAGCCCAGCCTCTCTGGGAGAAACCCTGCTGGTGTCTGCCCAGTGCTGCGTGGGGATGGTGCTCCTGCATCCCAGGGCAACCCGTGCCCGTGGGATTTGCCGGTGGAGAAACCATCTTTGCCAAAACGACATCCAACTGCAGCCAAGCTGTGGGCAGCATGGACCACTCCAAGGACACAGAGGTGCTACAGCTGCACCATGCCACCAAGCCAGGACATCTGCTCATACCATCAGGATGAAGGGCAACGCTCGCTGCAACTCACCTCACAGGCAGGGGAGCCCTCCCTGGGGGCAAGTTATATACACCCAGAGCACCACATCCTGATAAAAGCACTTCAGCATTAATAATAATCAAAAAAAAAATGATCCCCCCCAACCAGAATAAGCCCATGCATCACCCCAAACTGCAAGGCAGCATCTACTCCCCAAGTCTCTGCCTTTCTTATTCAGTATTCATCATATGCTAAGCTATTAAAGTATTCCACGGAAAGCGCTGCGGCTTACAGTGCCGCAGACAAGTGGTGTTATCATTTGGTATTTCTTCTTTTGTTATTGCAGTGAATCTTCCTACATCTCTGAAAATAATCCAATTATTCCTTACCATTGGTAAGGTCACTGCTGCTTTGAACAGAGATTTGGGTAATACTCTGATTACTCTTAAGCAAATATTGCTGGGACTTGGGCAGAAATTTCAGAGAGATTGAAAATCCATTTTACTGGAAACCACAGATGGAAAAATATTCACGCTCTAGAGGATATAAGCAACAAAAAAAAGGTACCATTTCCCCTCCTTATTAGAAAAATATTGGTTTATCTGAAATCAACTGCATAGATATATTCAGCTATTAAAACAATATATAATTTCTCATACCATATAACCTTCAAAATACGGCAATCATCGAGTCTTTATTAAATGTTCCCATGCAGGCTCCAAAAGGTATTGAACTACTTAAGTGCAATATATGGAAAACAGCAGAAGCTCTGTATCACTTGTGGGAATAAAAGTGCTCTCAGAGAAAAGCAGATATCAAAGATCAATCTGTAATAAGGAAAAGGAAGTTAACATCCCTTACAGCAGCCTCGGAGATAATTTTTCTGCATTGAGCCAACGAGATAACAGCAAAATCAAACAAAATACAGATGATGCCAAGAAAGGTATCTATTATATTTCTTTTGGTGCAATTAATCACGGGTCCTTTACTGTCAAGCCATCTTTAGGTAATGGCAAAAAAAGGAAAGAAATACCCAACCTTTTTTTTTTCCCCCCCTTAAGAAGAAATTAATCATATTGTCACCAAAAGATGGTTTTTCTGACATCACTCTTCTTGTACTGGCCAACTAGTACTAAAAACAAAACACTGCTAGGGCTTATTGTCCTTCTGATGAAGGAATGGAAGGATGCTCAGAATTAACCCCTGAGTGTCCTGCCACGTAGGAACCTCTCAGTGATACCGCTAGAAAACCCAAACTGGTGTGTCTGGACTGGGGTAAGAATGGCAAATGCCAACAGCTCTGGGGCTGTCTGACCCATGGATGCCTTCTCCTCTTCCTCTCCTCCCTGCAGTGCATCACTTGCTGGAGAGCTTCCTCCCAACATCATCATCCCACAGCTGGGATCTGTACCAGCTTGTCCTGTGTGGGTTTGGCACAGTGACAATCCTATGCCCTTTCCACAGCTGCATTTTTTTTCCTCCCCACTCTTTCAGACTCATGAGTTTTCCAATGCCATGGGCAGGATGTCAGTGCCACGGTGCTGCACGACTCAGCCCTGGCCAGGAGCTGTGACAGCCGGTGACATGCCACCAGGGACAGGCGAGCAGCCACAGCGTTGCACCCCCTCTCTCCTAGGAAAGCTGCTCCGCCTGCCACAGACACACCGAAATCCCCAGGGGACAGGGAAGAGTGGAAATCACACTGAGAAAACCTATTTAAAGCAATACCTCACTATCAGTCAGCCAAAGCAAAACGTGAGCGTGCCTCAGCCCTCCTGATGGCTTTATTCACCCCAGCGAGCAGCATGCCAAGCTGGTGCAGCCCAGGGCAGGGCACAGCCTGGGGCTGGGGGAGATGCCCAGCACCACCACAAAGCCTAGCCCTGCCTCTGCCCTGCCTGCTTTTGCCTCCTGCCTTCCCATCTTAGGGGACCAAGAAGGCTTGGAGAGGAGGGGACCACTGCCAGGGCAACCTCTGCCTAGAAAGAATACCCTGGGGACAAGGATGCTCAGAGGCTGAGGATGCCCAGGCAATGAGAAAGACCCTGTTCAAGGCTTGTTACTCACTGATGGCTAATGAGGCATCGTGGGGTGCCCAGACACCTCCCAGCACTCGCCTCACACCTCTTTCCCCCTGGCCAAGAGGCAGCGAGCAGCTGCCGGGAGCTTGAGGCACATTTGGCAGCGGGAGGTGATGCTCTCACCCATACCCTTAAGATGTTTTCTATTTTGAACTGCAGTCCCAGTGCCTGTCTCCTGTTTGCTTCTTAATGCTTTACTCATTAATGCCCGCAAGCCACTCTACAGCACAGACACCTGCATGCTTTTAATTGCTCCTGGATTGCCTTGATTAGATGGCTTTCAGGGACCTTTGACTCTTCTCTCAGGAGGTATCCAAGAGATGGGCCAATCCAGATTGCTGGGCTCTATTTCTCCTTGTATATACACAACAACATATGGCTTGGGCTCAGCTTAGACCTTCCCCAGGCATCCATGGTCTTATGAAACCAGGGTGCAAAGGGTACAAAATAGCATCTAACAGCAACGGTGCTGCCACTGGGCTGAAGACTCCCGCTCTATGTGATTATTCCTAAAAAACATAAGTACGCTGCCAACTAATCCTCTATTTTTTGAGTAACAACAATATTTGCTTTTTTTTTTTTTTCAGCAAGAGACCTAGTTATGGGTTTTTGGGGGTTTTTTTTTGAGAAAAACCAGCAGCCCAAAAAACTGAATATTTAACAAATAAACTGTATTTATGCCTTAGGAAGAACCCCGTTATTTTAAGCACATTAGATTGTTAGGCTAAGTATCAGGAAACAGAAAGAAAAACACAAGGAGTTTTGTGCTCCCTGTTTAACGGTACTAAATCCCAGCACACAGGAAATCCTGCGGGACAGGATTTTCAAAACCCATCCCACGAGTTGCAGAATAACCTCCAGGTTAAAAGTGCATTAAGATAATTATATTGAAAACCTCCCTGTCACCTGGCAGAGTCTTGCACAGTGAGTGAACTCCTGAAGCTGTCCTGGCACAAAAGGTGTCCACCTTCCCAAATCCACATCCAGAGATGGGTTTTGCTCCCAGTGACCATCCCAGTGAGTTTTGCTCCCAAGCTGTGTCACCCTTTTATTGCCAGCTGCAGGAATAAGTCATCCTGGCCACATCCTGGCATGGGGACACAGGACCAGCTGCTGTGGGATGCAGGGGCTATGGGGAGCCCAGCCTGCCCAAACAGCCGCGTGGCTCCTCACAGCATCCCCCTTCCAAAAACTGAGTGGTGAGAGAGGGTGAGACCTACAAAGCGATGGATGGGTCTGAGGCAAAGGAACAGATGCACCATCCAAGGAGAGGCAGGGAAAAACACAGAGCCAGGCAGCAAGCAGTGCCCGTGATCATCCAAGCACAGTGCTGCCTTGATGCTGGCAGGGTTTTAAAGGAAAAAAAAAAAAAAATTAAAAAAATAAAAACAAACCCCACCCAAATCAACTGGCAGACCCCTTTCTAATGGGATTTTTCACAGATTCTGGAAGAATATCAAAAATACAGTGGTGTTTAATATTGTCAAACAGCACCTGATAGGTTTATTTCCCAAATAAACTTTAGAATCAGGAGGACCAAGAGAGGTTCATTACACTCTCATTTCCACTGCTGCCTTTAACCAGGGCGGCTTAAATGAGAGGAGCCCGGGGAGGCTGGCATTCAGGAAAACAGTCCGGGTGGCTTTAATGCAGAAACCCAAGACGGCTCATTAGTGCGGAAACGAGTGTTGTCAAAGAGCTCGTGTCTGCACCAAAGCACCGACCTGGAGTAATTGAGCCCCGATATTTAACCCAGAGTGAATGAGCCTTCCCCGTGCGGCAGCGAGACAAGAGCCCGATGCGGACCCCGTTCTGCAGGTACCAGGGTGGGGGACGATGGTGGCCCTGGGCCACAGCTGCAGCCCAGGGCAGCGCAGCATCACCACGTGGACCCCAACACAGCTGAAACAGCCAGCAAACACCACATTTGGTGGTTTTTCATAACCCTCCTCAAATAACCAGTTGCATCGAGCACACACGTGTTGAGGTAAAGCTGCTCGCGCTATCGAGGCTCTCATCAGGGACCAGGATGTCACGAATCGCTGTCAAAGCCAACATTAAAATGATATTGATTATAAGAATCCCAGGCGTCCCATTTGACGCTCATATAACATATGGCACATGTGAATTTTATAGCTTTTGTATTAATCTGCCCAGAATGCCATCACTTTGCAAGATTTCATGAAATATTAAAATTGCTGAGGATAATTTATTTTACAACTCCAGGCAAAGGCCCTGGGAATGATGAGAACCAAACCCCCCCATTGAACTCACACAGGTCTGTGACTCGTAGCCCTAATATCTTGCATCTGTTTGCCGAGTGAGAGAAATGGCACGACGTCTTTCAACTCGGTTATTTGATGGATCGGCCTGAATTTGCTTATTAAGGTTTCTACAATCCATTATCACGGCAGGAGACAGAGGGAGGGATGATAGACTAAGCATGTTTATCAAACCATGTGAAGTCCAGGGAGACACTCAAAACAAATCTCTACAGCCGCTGCAGGAAAGCGCTGGGCATCTTTATCGACAGCCCAACCGTGAATTGCACAGTTGGCTTTTAAAAACCCAACAGAAGGCTACGACGTACGGGGACAGTATAGAAAAAGACTGAATTTTCATCTCTTATGATAAATATAGAAGCATTTCTAAAGGACTCCGGTCACCTGCGTGCAAAGCAGTATTTAAGACATCAGCAGGTGGCCCAAACACTCGTGCGCCAACGCACAAACCCGAGCAGAAACGGATGGTGTTCGAAAGCAGCCGGGGCCAAGATATTCCCTGCTATAATGATTGCTGTGGAAGAGTGATTTCTGCAATATGTATCAGGAAGATTCGAAGCCAACAGCTGCTGGGAACTTCGAACAACCACAGAATTCAATAGTAATTCTCCAATGAATGGTTAACACCTTGCAAATCTCTTTTCAAGAGCAGGGAACGGTACAACACTAGTAGCCTGTTGCAAAACTATGTGCATGCTAGATATAAAGTCAGCATTTCAACCAAGAAAGAAAGGCTGATGCAAGGTCCCTTAGTACAGCCTCAGGCCCCGAGAGGTAGATGCATTGACTGTGTGGGGAATGATGCATGCTTGGACCTTGGCTGCATCCATGCAGGCAGGGAGAGGCAGCAGAAGAATCATCTGCAGCATCCCATTGTCATGCACCGGTGATGTGACAGCCCAGGTCGTGCTGAACAGATAGCAATTCCACACATAAACTTCTGCAAAACTTACCATTCCCTTATTCCTGATTGCAAACTGGGCTTATTGAAATTCTCCAAGCCTTGTGACCAAACAAATTATCCTATTAAACATGAACTGAAGGGAACGGGTGGAGATGCATCTGCTTAAATGAGCGCAGGATTGGTCGTTGCTGAGTATGCAATCATGAAAACTTGAGTCTGTGTCTACAGAGATGTTTCCCATTAAAAAACATCTTGGTAATACCAAATACTCTTGGACCGCTCCTCCACAATGTAAAAAATCACGTGCAAAGGTACGTTCTACTTCCAAGACACCATAAACATGAACAGCAGAAAAAGGGTTATTATGAAAAAGGAACTGCAAAGTTCCCGTTACTGCCCCAAATACCAGAATGTAACCAAACACACAAACAGCATCATCCATAAAACGGCCATCATCTGCCCAGCAGCAGCCTGCAGTCAAAATCGCAAATGATAAGGACTATGATGATGATAAATGAAGTTGGACTGACAACGGCTGCGCTCTGAATTACACTTTGATTCCATTATTTCCAGCTCCCGCAGCACATATGTTAAATATATTGAGAACTTATTACGGTGACATGTGGGTTTGTGCGTGGATTTCAAAGGTATGTGGAGTCACATAAACAGGGTGGGAGCCTGTGCTCGCTCCAGCCAAGACACTCGTTTATTCTTCATATGAATTTAAGGGTGGGAACAGGCTCGTCAGCATCTCTGCTCAGTTCATCCCTAATTAACATCTGGGCGCCAAAAAAGAACTGGGGTTGACACAAGACCCGTGTCTTCCAAAACTTTGCGAGCTTTCTGGCTCCTTGAAAACTAAACACGGAATTGAATAAGATCTCTCCCAATCTGTTAAGGAGAATTTTCATTTCCAGTTTCAACACGTGTTAATTGTACAGATGTCTTGGCCCTGGGTGTTGACCCAACATTTCAGCTGATGAGGAATGACCGAGCGGATGGAGTGATCACACAGCACTGCAGAAACAAGGAGAGATTATGCTTTAACAGCTCTTTTCTGGGAAACGATCAAGTGGAAACAGTCCCACTAATTTAAGGGGGGCTGGAGAACAACCAAAATACACACCACACCAAAACCTGACAAGGATGCAGACGGCCATTGCAGCTCAGTGCCTTTCTCCCACTGGTGCTCCCATGTGAGAGCTCGTTAAAGAAACATCCCTCGAGGGAGAAATCAAGCCCCTGTTCATCACACCCCAACCTGGGGCCCTGTTCTCTCCCCCAGAGCTATCACAGCACTCAACTGGCTGGGATGCAAAATTTTAACTGGAACCAAAGAATCCTGAATTGGCTTCAGAATTTTGTTTCTGGAAACCTCAGAGCAGCTCAGTCCTTCCTCATTAGACAGCCCCATGCCACTCGTGTATGGTTTCATTGAGTCCCCTTACTTTTACAGGTCCATCAGACATAACTAAAAGCAGGAAATGGACAAACACACCTGGAAAAAGTAATTAAAATACTTATAACATTCTCTTAAATATTCATTGTTGTACTTTATTGGAGGACACCACATGCTCTTTGCGTGCTAAGACCTCTGGCAAAGGACATAATCTTGGTCCTTTCATACTTTAACCCACAGCAAATTGACCTGGATCACCATGTTATACCTGTCCTGAGAAATAAGGAGGCATTTCTCCAAGGCTCTATCTCCTCCTCAGCTCAATTCCTCTGGGAAGCCTCTCAGCAGGGTTGGCTGTCCCCATGCACAAGAAAAACCCTACTGCCCATCCTTTCTGGAGTCTTTCTTCAAATCTCTGGGACCAGAGGTCCAGCTGCTGTGATTTACTCCAGACAGGGCTCTTTCTTCACAGCACTGCTTCTTTGCTGCACCAGAAATGTATAATGCCATCATGACCAGGCTTACGATGCTCCAAAATTATAGAGGTTTTTTCATGGTTCCTGGATAGGGTTTAAATGCCAAAGCCTCAGCCATCACCTCCGATCACAAACCCATGGTATGGGCAGAGTTACCCTGCCAGCTCACAGCCACACTTTAATGCCAAGCAACTAGGGATAGACTCCATCTACCATTAAACATGCTTTTTGTTTGCAATCTAAACGCCTGAGACTCTGTTTTCACCAACGCCAAAAACAGGGCTGAAAGCACATTTCAGTTTATCCTGAGCTTATCCTTTTGTGCACTAGATAGGATGTCAACACAGGACCTTGAAATACATTTTCTCCCCTGACAAAAAAAAAAAAAAAGAAAAAAAATCATCCATAGTACTTTTGGCGACTAAGATTTCAATTAAGAAGAGTACCACTCTATGAATAAACCAGATTATCACCTACCAGCCTTCAAAGTTTCCTACAAGGTAGGGTTTTGGCAATTGAGGAAAACAAAGCCTTGCTTGCTGTTAGCAGAAGGATGCTCCATCTTTGCCCTCCCAGATGCTCTGGCCATTTGAAATCACAACCACGATGCAAGAAATCAATATACATACCATATATACTATTTTATACATATATATACACGCACACAGACATATTATATATTAATTTCAATGCTCTGGGTGTTCAAAGGGACAGGACTATAGACCACTCATCAACAGCAAAGCTTAAACATGCTTTTTTCCACACAGTTCATGCTGCCAATCTGCCTAATGAAACTGTCTTGGGTGATTCAAATAAGAACTGAAAAATCTTCCCACAAGACTGAAGCAGCCCCATTGAATTTGTAAATACCTCGGGCTTCATGGAAGGCTGTTAATACAGGGAATCTGTTTAATGGAAATGAAAAAAAAGAAAAGAGATACTCATTACAGAGTTTCTTGTAATGACAGTGCTCAAATATAACCACAACAGTCTGCTTTTGATTAGAGCAAGCCGTTTAGTGCCGCTGTTATTATTTGTTGTTTCTATGGTTCCTTGGGTGCACATCGCTCCCCCCAGACAAACACAGAGAAAGGCTCAAACACTTCTTCATGGAAGTAACAAATCCTGCTGGATTTCAGCGAGGTTGAGCCCCTTTACTCTCCTTCCAGCTCCAACACTGCCTTCCCTATGGGTTTCTTTTCTTTCCTTTTTGGAACAGGAGTTCCCTTATGCATTCATCCGCATTGGGAACTTCCCATGTTCTCCTATCCACTTCCAGTGGAAAATGTCCCCATTTTTACTATGTCTGGGAAAAAAAAAAGTCATTCCCACCTTCAAGAGAATTGTTTGGGGTTCATTTAAATCACTGTAGTGCCATGGATGCCAAAGGAGGCCCAGAGGAGCACCTCAAATTAAGCACACAATCCCCATCCAGCTGCCTCCAAAGTACATCATCTATATGGATGGCACATGGCAATCCAGAAGGTTGGCAAAAACCTCTTCAGCCATCACAGAAGGACACTTTTTCCTCAGACTTCTCAACCTGAGACCTTATTTTGATTTTTTTTTTTTTTAAAAAGAAAAAAAAAATCCCATCCAACCAAAACACTCCAGCAACCTGTCAGGTCAGAGGGTTAGAAAACGAGAGTCCAACTTTAATGAGGCGATGGTGGTTAACGGCCCCATAAGCATGTTGCTTGCCCAGATTTGCGACCTCAGTTCCTTGGCACGCACTTTCCTTTGGCTGCAAGAGATGACAGAGACCACAGAAAAGCTGCTGCACAGCCACAGGGTCGGTTTGTGCAGTATTAAAGAAGCAATATAGATGATAAGAAATAATACAGCCGGTGCCTGGATATACTGTATGCTCGGGGGAACTGGACTCTCATTAAAACAGCAAAATAGTGATCTATTGTGTAGGATGCACGTCTCAAAGAATGGTTTCCAGATGGGACCACACCACTCGTAAACAGAGATTGCAAAAAGCCCTCTTTTTAAATAAAATAGAATGAAAAGAATAGCTTATATACATCTAGCATATCTACAGTACACATAGATATTGCTTACCTTTTTTCCAAGGAGACTGTATAACAACTCCCCTTTAATTTGTGCCTTGTTTGTACCTAGATTCCTCTTCTGATTATAAGGTGTTTTATCAACAAAGAATGGGGCTTTCTGCCTTTGTATAGGAGTTTTTAAATGCAAATTGCCACACCTTGGCTTTTGCCCCACCAAATTCTTCTCCCAGCTCTGGATGGCTGGGACAGATTGAGAGGTTGGAGCTCAGACAGCAAGGAAAACAAATGTAAAGTTGTTTTAATTTTTATGGTACTTCCATGCGTGGTACATAAACCCCTATTCAGAGTAAACAACTCCATTGGGGAGCTGGAGGGGGTGATAATCAGACTACACAGATCTCAATAAATACGTCAAACTATCAAACTGTTAGACTTGGCTCTTTCCTTTGCTATCAGAAAGGGACCAAACAAATGCTTGGAATTAATAAAAAAATCATTTAGAAAGGCCATATAATAAAGAGGCCGGTAATAAATCACGTTAGTGAAGCATCCCAGTACAAACTGGCACTTGAGTGCTGGACGGATTAATCTTGGGAGAAAATTGCTCTTCTCCACCCCTCTGTAAACGTTATTAAAAACTTGTTTAGTTGCCATTGACATATTGTTGTTCCCAAAGCTGTTGAAAAATTTCCTGCTCAAAGGGATGTTCCCCACGGGCTGACATCCCCACCAGAAGCCCCCTCGGGGCAGGTCACCGAGTCCTCGCTCCTCCCATCCCTGGATGCTGGACCGGAGGCAGAGGGAAACCAGGACAACCAACAGCCAGAAAACTATTCTACTTATTATTACAATGCCAGGATTTGACTTCTACTCCGCTTCTCGCATCTGCTTGCCAAATCCAGCTATTTGCTTCATTTAAATATTATTTTCCTCTTCAATATAAACAGTTTATTGCTGGAGAGCTACTCTACACCAAACGAGGGCTGTGAGCAATATTCCAGCCTCTTACTTATGTAAATACTGTTTATTAACAGCAGGCACAAAGCGCAACGCCTGAACTGAGGCCTGTGAAGCTTTGCACTTGCATTTTTGCAGAAAATCTGATAAATATGGGATGGTTTGCTTGGGTATAAACCAGAGGGAACCCCAACTTGCTACCAGGGAGCTGCTGGAGCTCTAAGCACCTCGTCATGCCAGCCAAGGCTCGCCAGGCACCACAAGCCACCCAAAAACCAAGTCCCAACCAGTTCTAAAAAGGTACATTTTTCTGACTGGAGATGTCGGATTGTGGTGGAGTCGGGACAGCTTTTTGCTTTGTGTCAACGTTTTATCCCAGAGTCAGATGGAGCCTTGCAGGAGGAGTCAACTGAAATGACAGCCAAAATAATATGGCAACTGACCTGTACCCTGGAACAGCTGCTGACATGATGAAAAAGAATATTGCTCAGTAAAATAGTATTCCCTGAATGACTGACCAGGCTACTGATACAAGGAAAAAAAAAAAAAACCAACTAAAAATCCATAGCAAAAATTATTTCAAAACCTGTCTAATCCCCACACTTCACTATTGACTCCAAACTCCTTATTCATCTGTGTTACTACTTCTGTTTATCAAATACTTCAAAGAAAGAGCTTTCTTTTTCTGGCGTGCTTTTCCTGTTTATTTCTACTTCCTCTTCAGAGATTTCAGCTTTGAACGTGGGGCTCCAGTTTGCTCCTTTTCATCTTCCAACCAAGCTGACTCACAGCTGATGGAAATTGGGTAACCTCTCCTCTACCTGCCCCAGGGCAGAGCCCGAAGGAGGGTGCAACTCCCTGGATAAACGCCCAGTGACTCACTTCATTACTGAGGCTGGGTGCAACCTAATTAATTAAGCTTATCTGTTCCTCTGTACTGTATTTTTTAGATGCAGTCTCCCCAGAAAGGCTGGCTTGCCTCGCAGTTACAACATTCAGATGTTATAAGTTTATGAGCCAGAATCAGTAAACATGATGCAATTATAAAAATAAGTTGATGTGGAAAATCAACTTAAAGGGTCCTCGAGAGAAAAAGCACTTCTAGATAAAATGCCTCATAAAAATGCATGTAATAGCATCCTGGCTGCAGCGCAGCCAACAACCTGGGATCACATTTTATTTCGTACTGGGCAAATTACACCCTGAGACATCTCATTTTGCCTTTCCCATCACAACCAAGTATCAGGGGTTCACAGCCCTGGACCTGCTCCCACTTCCCAAACCGCTTTGAGTAGACCAGACCAAGCACAGCCATTAGGAAGACAGACAGGATGGGTCTTCTTCAGTCATGCTTCTCACTGTTTCCCAGGGATTCTTTTTGATTTTACTACCATGTTAATTCTCATAAAATCCTACGATAATCACCCTTAATCCAGCTGCCAGGATCCCAGCATTTGTTACCTTGCCATTTACTTTGAGTAAGGTGTGAAGCTTCTTTATCCCACCAGAGTCACAGACAGATGAGTTTCTAATTGCAGAACCATTCCCAGGTTCCTTGTTTGTACTTGCAAACCAATTTCCATGTGGGAGATGAGACAGCCTTTGCACAAACCCTGCGCTTTCACACGGTCAGCACATTCTATTGGCTTTCCTGGCAGTTCACAAAACCATTGACCACCAGGTTTACTGCCTGCCTGCAGGAATGGACAAGAGAGGACAGGTCTGTTCATCAGTGGCTTCTTCTTTTTCAGAGGTCTCACAAAATTTGGGCGAGTAAATCTCTGATCTCATCAGAGGGCTCCTGTAAATCACAGCCTCTCACTCGTGGTCTGGGGTCACTAAGATACGTTTTTGGTCACAAGACCATCACCTCAGGATGCTCTGCCGTACAACTCCACCAGTTGGTGCACAGGCTGAAGGGAGGGCATCTACATCTTAGCAGAAAGCCCAACTGTGAAGTAGCAACCATACAAACACGTGTCCAGGGTGATATCTCTACCCTTAATACCTGGGGTACTTGCTGCAGCAGCGCAGGAGATGCAGGGTCTCCTGGTGGAGAAGCGCCCCTGTCCCCCTGTCCCTGGACTCACCTACCTCAATTCCCAGTGCTCTGCTCCTCCTCATGCCAAGGAGCCACCAGGGGCTGGGGACATCTCTCTCCTCCTGGCTCCAAGAGATGAAACAAATGGGCTGAGCATTTGGGCAGAGAGTTAACCCAGCCCTTATGCCAACGTGTGCCAGATGCCATGGCAACTGGCGTGCTGAGCTAATTACGTCCAGCCACAACACTTAATAACAAAGTATTATACTGCCTCATTAGAAAGCCTTTGCCTGGCTCTGTCCCAGATCCTGCAAGGGGATGGGACCAGTCCAGCCATCGCTCTGCAGGGCTCTTTCCACCCCATCCCTCCAGCAACAAGGGCTTTTTTGGTGACTGGTACCCCATCGGGCAATGGATTTGGGACTGGAAAACTCTCTGCAGCTCTTCTAAGAGAAACTCCGTGCCACAATAGAGGTGGGTGAGCTTCCCCTTGCATCCAGTACAGCCCTTTTGCTTCTTCTCATCTCCTGCTTCGGGCAGCTCAGCAAAGCATCCCCAGCATCCCGAACTCGGCACAGGCTCCCACCCGCTGGGGTCTATGCAGGACCCTGCTTGGCCAGCCCGGCCATCACCATTGCTGCGGGTCTCTGTGTGTGGTCCCTGTTTAAGCACCATCTGTCTCGAGTTTAGCACAACAAGGCTCCAGCCCCAGCAATTAAAACAGGCTGCTGGAGTTAAATCCTGAATAAACGCAAAATAAATGATCAGCAGTGAAGATAAATAGTACAGGGATGGGTCTGACTGGGAGCGGGAGCCAGAGGGGTCGGGACCCCAAACTGACCCCAGGTAGAGCCAGTCCCCTTCCTGGCCCTGGGACTGGTGACAGTGACATCAGGACATGGTTCGCTCCCTGTCTTTAATGCAGACTCTGCTGTTCATTGACACGAACATGTTGCACCTCGTTACACCAGCCCAACAGGGAGAAAGCAGCAGTGATTTTCATCACAGGTGAAAATGCAATTTACTGCAGATCCCCGAGTTAGGGGGAAAAGCACGGTCAAAATGCAAATCCCTGTCTATTCAAAGGTAGTACAAGCTGAAACACCAGATCCAAGGGTATCCCTCTACATGTTTTCCTCTCTTCATCACTCACCAACAAGAAAGCCAGCAGCAACGCAAGGCGATTCAAAAGCAACATAACCACACCACGCATGGGCACACCATGAAAGGGCAGCCCTGGCCTTCACCATGTTAGCAGAAGTGATCAGAGCGATACAACATGAAACAACGCCCTCAAAACGTAAATAGGGAGTGGACCATCTGCATCGAGTTGGGAGATGAACTTCCCAGCATTCATCATCACGCTCGTGTTACCCATTTGATGTGGCTTCCAAAAACCCTTAATAAAATCCAATGTGCAGCTGACCCTGATTATTTTCTCCTGCTTAAAAAAAAATAAATCCAGAAACAACAGTTTCATCCACAGTTCTGTGAAGTCTTGAAGAGAAAAGCAAGAGGTTATTAAAATGAGCAGAGGGTGGCTCAGGCTTACAGAGATAAATGGAGAGTGTTACCCAGCCATGGCGAAGCACTGGGCACCAGGCTGACCTGCCAGTGCCCCACTGTCACCCAGTGAAAATTAAGTGTCATCTAGAAAAATATCAGCTGCCACGTGCTAAAAAGCCTGCAGAAGACCATGTTAATGGTTAGACTTCATGATCTTGAAGGTTTCTTCCAACCAAAATGTTTCTATGATTCTACGAAACCTGTCTGAGGTAACAGGAACAATCTCCATGTGGAACAAGCAGAGTCAGGAAGCAAAAAATTTGCCAAGTACCACGGGGACTTATGTACCAAGGGACATATTCCTGGCTGGTGTAACTGAAGCAAACAGTAGATGAACTCAACAGTCTTTACTCAAGTGAGGCTCCTCCAACAGCCAGCAAGATGTCCTCATGCTGCAGAGCAGGGAGGATGGGGAACGCTGAGCCAGATCCTCTCATGCTCACAGGCATTTCGGCGCACTGGGGCCATTGGACTGGTCAGTGGAGGAACTGGGTCTGGTCTGGGCTTTGTTGTGAGTGTGTGTAAAGTGAATTAACCCTCTTCTTTCTTGTCCTGTCATTATCCTCCCACCATCTACTGCCAGGACCTGGCTCTTGGGATTCGGAGCACATGAACCTCCTGTGGTCCCCATCACCCAGGCCACAAAGCTGAGTCTCCATGGATGGGAGCACTTTCCTTGGCTGTCTCCACCAGCACAAGTTCTGGATGTCATGACAGCAGATGGGAAAAAAAGCCTAAAGTACCCAGCCTGCCTTGGCCACGCTGTACTGGAGAACAGGGTCAGATGCTCCCAGTGCCTGCACCCAGCCCCAGCTGCATGCAACAGCCTGTTTCATGCAACAACCAAGTGCTGCAGGTCCTGCCTGCTCTCCCAGGACCCCCTCTGCCAAGGATTTTAGGAGATGCAGGAGCTCTAGAGATGCTATTAGAGGAGCAGCCCCCCACCAAATGCTGCCTGTCTCGTCCCGTGGTCCATTCACCCCATGGGCAGGACAGGACAGGCACCCCTGCAGTGGTGCACCCCATCGACCCCACTGGAGATGTCCTGCTGGCCCCAGTGGGAATGAATGGGACCACATCCTCACTGAGGGGATGCAGGTAGAGGCTGCTCAGTGAGGATGACTTAGATAAAATAGATATAAAATAGCAGAATCCTGATTCCTGCACAGAAACGGATCTGCTTGTATTTACCACCCACATACTATTTTATTAAGACATAATCTCAAACAAGGATTGTTGCCATTGCTGAAGTTTGTTTTAACATATGGCTAACTAAGCCTAAGAAAAACATGTAAAATACATTTTAACATGCTATTCTTGCCTAATAGTTTTTATAATTTTTTTAATGCCCAATATATATTTATACATTCCAAACACTGGGGGGGGGGGGGGGGATGTATGTTAAAAAATTATATCAGTCACATGGTGACTGCTAAATTTAAAAAGTACTATGGCTCCTTTGTATTAGTCCAAAACTGCTAGCGCTGTTTTAATTTTCAATAAGCAAAGAGGTAATTTGCGGTTTCATAAATTCTGTTCAAGACATCATAATTCTTACCTGGTCACAGCTGTCAGGCGCTGATACGCTATACCATGGCAACAGGTTTTTAAAACCAGAGATGGATGCCTTGTAAAAAAGCCCAAGGCATTTAAAAGGCAGAAAAATTCTTTCAGTCCACAAAAACCCCAAGTCCTGGCTGGGGTCAGCTGCTTTTGCTACAGTTCGCCAAGGTACTTAAACACACGCCTAACATTAAGCACAGGAGTAGGCTCTGCTGCCTTTGATAAAGCATCCCTTGTATGCGACTTTAAGCACACAATTTGCCACATAATCCCGGGTATCAGGACACCATTAACTGGAAACCATTCCCAGAATGAGCGTGTCTCCAGCTCGCTCATCCCATTTGCACGCACTCCGGGTGCAGGCGCCCATCCCGACCCCACAAACAAGAATGCTCTTTGCCTCCCTGCTCCCAAATTACTCCCCTGGGGTTTTTAGAACGATGTCCGATGGCGCTGATCACCCCCACAAAAGCCAAGTGCACTATTTCAGGTCATCACTGAAGGTCAAGACCACCCTTGGGCCAGCACGGATGGAAAGGTATTTCCACGGGAAAGCAGCCCCTCTGCCCGGATTGTTCAGAGGTGCTCGCCCCACCAGAGGACCATCCTGATGAGGGACCAGCACATCCCACCCAGCTGGAGGGATGCCCGTGCCTTGGTGGGTACAGCCCACCAGAGAGGGACCGCACAGCGGGTCCTGGGCTGAGGCAGCTGGTCTTCTGTGTAGCCCTCCAACCCTTCCCACCTGTACAATGCAGACCCTGACTCAACCAAGGGTGGTAATCATAGGATCATTTAGAAAACATCGTTGAGATCATCAAGTCCAACTGGAAACCTAACACGAAGAGTTTTGCTCCTGCAACAAAGCCATACAAGAAGAACATGCCAGCCATTCCCAGGTGGAAGACAAGCTCCCTACTGATAAGCAACCATAACCAGGACTGGAAAAAGTCCTTGTCAAAAGCATGGATGAAGTTACACCAAAATACAACCTCAACAGTCCCTGCCTTTCATGCTTGGAGGGACACAGCCCTAAATGTATTTATCCTCATGTGAAAGACCACTCGGCAGGACTTAATTGGATATATTCTAAAATATCAGCTTTATTTCTTCACCAATAAACCAGAAAGCTACTCTCTCATGTGTTTATTTGAAATAGGGATTTAGCAGGTATTAAATGCTCTCCTCTTAGCTACGGTTCCAGGCCAGGATTTAAGTATCTGTGTTACAAGATGAATTTTAGTTTTAAACCACAGTAAGCACATTCTAAAAATGGAATAAGATAATCAATTCCACGTGCAAATCTCTTGTCCTCCCGGTAACCTTCCTGACCCAAATACAACCGATGCTCTGACCTGTGCTGGATGGTCCCTCACTGTCTGCTTAAAGAAACCAGAAAGCCAAGACAGAAAACACTCCCCAATTTTTGCAGTTTTCAGCCGATTTCCCTCAAAGGAGGGATGGGCGGGGAGGATGAACTCGGAGACCACTCGCAAAGGCCACTTTGCACACACCCAGCATTCTTTACCCACTAGTTACATATGGACTCGCATCCTGTTTTGATGCAAACCACAACGCTACTTCCCCACTGGCTGCAGAGCGAGTGAAATTCCAGCAGATCTGGCAAAACGCTTAAGTCACCGCTCGACTTCCAGCCCAGCAGTTGCTCAATGGGGCTATTCACGGGCCCTGCACAGACTTTAATCCTTCCCGCACCGAGTGGTGCTGAGCTCTTCTCCTGGCTGCAATCCGGAGCTCCCGGCAGGAGATGTTTTCACCTCTGCCCTCCGGCTTCATCTCCTCTCTTGGTGCTGCACGTGATGCAACGGCAGGAAACAAACAAAAACGGACCAACAAAAATAATAATAATAAAAAAAATCATACAGAATGCAACGGCTTTGATTTGTTTCCAGTGTTAGCCTGAAGGCAGCCATGGCTCAGCACAAGTTCTGGGCAGCAAAGGATGGTATTGCTGATCCCAGCCTGGCTCACCTTTGCAGACTTAATACTACTATTATCTTGTTTATTCCTAGGACACCATTCATACAGAAAACACTCAAGATTAACCTTACGTCAGGTATGGGGTTATTGGTTCATGATATGGCTTGTTTATTTCTATTGTTTTAAGAGAAAAAAGAAGAATTGTAGCTCTTTATATCCACTGAATCAAACTCCTTACAATTAGGGCTGCTGGTTTCCACGGTAACAAGGATCCAACTCCGTTTTATGTGAAATAAAAAAAAAAAAAAAGAAAGAAATAGCTGCACTCCAGCTGTCGGTGTGGTCTGGGCACCACAAGCTGGTGCAGGGACGGTGCTGCAGACCTGGTGGAGCTCGGCAGCTCCAGGGACAGATCCTCTCCTCTCCCAGTGCCACCACACATCGGAAGGCTCCATCTCCCTCTGGCCAAAGCCATGGATGCAGGGAAGAGGTAGACGGGGACCAGTCCCTGTCCCCTTTGCCACAGAACAACACCACTGCTCTTTGCAAGAGGAGCATCGCCCACACCCTTCCCCAAGGGCTCCAGCCTCCTCTGTGATGACTTCACCTCTAATAATAACTTCCAGGGCCCCGCGGGCTCTGGAGGAAAATAAACTCAAGTTATTTTTTCCTTTTACAGTGCTCTTATTTTAAGAATTTGATGTGGGTGTAAAAGAAAAAAAAAAGAAAAAAAAAAGACACACCTATCGTAGCTGGAATAAAGCGCTGTGGGTATGATGTGTCTCTGGCAAGCATGAAAGTGAATCACACAAGTATCCACGCCGACTTTCTAAAGCATTAATTTGCTTGGGCCAGGCTTCCGTAACAGATGTTGCCAGATATATATATATATATATATATGTAATTTTGTGTTGCTTTTTCAAATATATAGGGAAAAAGAACTCCAGCAATACAATGCACACCCTGCTCGGCACATATGTGTCTGCGACGCTGAGGATAATCACACACACAAAATAAAATGCCCAAGGAATGCCTGCTGGGGCAGAGAGGCAGCGCTCAGCAGCATCGCTGCCTGCGGGCAGCTGTCCATCTGCCGAGGATGCAGGTCCCCACAGCCCCAGCACCGTTGCAGACGTCAGTTTGGGGAAAAATAAGGAGGATTTTACCAAAAGTGGGTGATAACCAACCAAGCAGCTATGGCCTCGGTGTCACAGTGCTTGTGTTCTGCTGTGAACTCCACGGAAGCCACGTGCATCGGGAGATCGATGTCGGCATCGACTTTCTCCATCAGCCTGTGGGAGATAACGACGACGTTGCCCGAGCCCGATTTGATTCCACAAATCAATACTGAGTGCTTAAGAAGGGAGGGGCTGGAAAAGCCTTTGTGCACAGATTTCCATGGGGAAAAAAGTGGAATTTGCTGTTATAATTTCAACACTGATGTTTTTAGCAAATAAGCCCTTTTCTTTTGTCCTCCTTTCTTGGAGATGTTGTGGCATACACATAGGACACGGGGCTCAAGGCATTCTCTGGGCCAGGCATGAGGGGAGGCAGCATCTCCCACAGAGCAGAACACCTGTGTGTCCCCAGGGCCCAAGTCCCTTGCAGAAGAACAGGGTAGAAGAAAAAAGCCATCACTTTTGAACCAAGAACTGGGCACCTGGAAAGCTGAGGTGACCGAAAACCCACAAGCCACTTCTATAAAATGTGGAGGTCGATATTTTTTAGTGCGGCTTCTCCATCTCCTCCTGCTTGTGGCAACCCAATACCAAAGCCTGTCTAGATACTAACTCCAGGGACAGTGGCTAATGGGATGGTCCCTCTTACCCACAGCTAGACTTTCTGCACCCCAAATAATCATGAGGAAGCTCCTGGCCTCTATCTGTCACCAAAGTTTGGGAGATGATGACTTGCAATCAAAACACACGGACATATGCAGCCCTCCTTATGTCATGCTCCAATGCCAGATGTCAGGCCAGAGCTGTTCATGCAGTCAGAAAGCCTGGTTGCATCCACAAACCATCCCTGCTGACAGAATGTCTCTTGAAATAAACAAAACCAATTATTTGCACTAGGTTGGACAGAGGGTTGTTCAATTCTGCTGAAGAATGCCTGCGATTCTAAATGCTTTCCAAGAAAAACCTTTCCCTTTTCTCACTTTACCTTCAACCAAAATGCTTTTTCCTTATCAATTAGGAATCATAATTATGTAAAGTCCTTAAACAACCAGGCTGTAGTAAATCTGCTACTAGAAGCCAAAAGGACACATAAGAATTGCTCAAGCTTCTGTGTGCTGCTTTGAGAAGAAAGGTGGCGATCAGTGTGGCCCCAGGGCTGGCGTGGTCCTAGGAGAAGGTCTCTCCCTCTCACTCCTGGGTTTCCCCACCTGCAGGCTGAGGATGGTGTGACCTTGCTGAAGGAAGCTAACCGGGTTCAAAACAACCCAAACTGGGTGGTCCCCCACCCAGGGACATTGAGCCACAGCAAGTGATGCTGTGGATGCCAATGTGGGTTCAAAGGGAGAATGGACAAGTCACAGGACCGAAAACCACTTGGGGCCACTGAGTACACAGAAATCACACTTGGCTTAGAAAGTCCCTGAGCTGAAAATACTCGGGGAGAGCATCAGAGAGACATCCACGCTGCTCTCCTCTTCCCTCCCATTTACTTGATTCATCGCCTCCTCTCCCCTCTCAGGTTGTGCTCAACTCCACGTTCCAAGAACCAGAGCATCTCGTAAAACACCAAATTACTGTTTGTCTGTCTGGTTTTTTAGTAGAAAGAATAAAACCGCTACATTTGAGGAGTCATCCCTTTTGCTTCCAGACACTTGACAGACCTGTTTTTTTCCCCCCAAGCTTTAGCAGGCTATGAGCACCAAGAAGGTTTTGCCAAGGAAGTTTTTCAACCTAAGCCTAACGTTAAATAAATCTCAAATTCACAGGACCCTCCACGTAAACCCATCAGGGACAGAACGTGGCATGAAGCGTATGCAAAAATCCACTTTGGAAGCCCCCAGAGGTGCTTACAAAGACATCTACCCCCACCAAAGCCGTTTGTATTTTTCACGAGCAAGCCATTCGCTTACTAGGAAAGAGACAAATTTAATTTTTAATTGGAGCGCCATCAAAACCAATATTTCCTTGTTGCTATGATGGCTAAAAGGAAAACCTCTTTCCTCAGCGACAGGGAGCTCACGGCACGGCCACACGCCCTCCTGGCAGCGGGAGCTCAGGGAGGGAACACAGCCACATGCATCATTTTGGGCTCTCGGTGTCTTTGATTTGATGGGGATTTTCAAGAAGGACGTAACTGAAGCCAAGGACTAGAAAGCCTCTTTGGAGAGGCTGAGGGGAAAGAGCTACAAAACACAGGAGCCTCAAAACGCCCATGGGACCTGCCAAAGTCCCCTGGGACCCTCCTTCCAGGCACCCCCCTAGTTTTACACACCAGGCTCTGGGGACCAGCTGCCCTGGACCATAACCCGAGCTGCACCTTGAATCCAAGATGCACGACGCTGGGAAGGAGGGGGGAAAAAAAAAAAAAAAGACATCTGCTGACCATCAGTAGATATGGCAAGAATCCAACAACAATAGCAGAAAGGACTTAAATACATAACCGTTTCTTTTCCTGACACTCCTCCTCCATGGCTACCAGCCTCACAGCACTGAAGAAGTGCCCTGATGAATAAATATCTTCTTTCCCTTAGCAACAGTTAGCAACAGAGTCAAGTTGTGGTGGTTTTTTTTTTTCTTTTTTTTTTTTTTCCCCCCTTGCTCAAAAGAAACACATCTCAAGCTAACACAGACGATTGAAACGGCAATAAATATAGGCCGTGGGTGTAATCAAAAAAAAAAAAAAAAATCACTGAAACGCAAATCACACTTTTTAGCCTGGGTTATTTTAAAGCACGAGCAGAGCTGCCAATGATCTGTAGAAAGAGCGCACAGAGGGCCAGAGGGGAAAGGAAAAAACGCAGCAAGATTTTGGGGGAGGACAGAACGATACTGTCCATTCCTCCTGAGTAAAGCCCAGCCCAGGAACAGCGATGACACCCCGACATTTGGCTTAGGCTTTTACTACAACTGGAGTCTCTGCAGCAGATTTCTCTGTCTACAAACTGCAAAGGTCGCACGCAGTCAAAAATCTGTTAAATGCATAACCCCGGCGCACAGCAAACGTATTCTTTTCACAGCTCTATTCCTTTAACAGTTCATTTAAGACGTCTGCCTTGCATTTTTCCATTCGGTGCTGGGAAAATGTTTTCTTTCACCTGGCGTAGAGCCCGATTCAACAGAAGAGGAAAGCCCTCCCCATTTCCATGGGGCCCTGCAGAATAAGACATGGGACTAACTTTACCCTTAACTGGGCACCTTTCAGCTCTGTCAGCAGGTACTTCATCCCCTTCCCGTTTGCCCAGGCTCTTTTCCTCCCCTCGCTGTTTGGAGGGTGAGTTAATCTGTTGCTGGTTCACGTTGCCCTTTCCTTGATGTTACCATCAAGGGCAATCCCCTGCCACCACCTCTGCTCCTCTAAGCGTTGTCACCACCATCACCACCAGTATCCATGAGAGCCCTCTCCTGACAGCAACTCCTCATCCCACCTCTCCAAGCCTTGGTCCCACAGAAAGCAAACTACAGCTGTCACCATCCCAGCAAAATGAGACATGGGTCTGGCTGGGGTTTTTGGTGATACTTTGCTGCTTTTTCTCCAGCAAGAGAAACTCCCGATTCCCATAGGAATCACATGGCCTTGAACAACAGGAATCACAGCCAGACCACAGAACACAGCCTGGTTTCAGAACAAAGCCAAATATTACCCAATTGGAAAACAAAACCATGGTGTGATAATGTACTGCTGGGGGAGGGCGGCAGGGCCCAGCAGTTCCATGGGGACAACCATCTCTTTGGAAAGGGGGGAGACGGTGATGGTGCCAGGCAATTCCTACACCCCCAGATTTTATTTCCCCAGAGACCCAGAGAGATAACAGCATTTGGTTGGTTCCTGCTGCCTGAGATTTTCAGAATAAAAGATTGTTTCAATTTCATTTATGTATTTTTATTTTTTTTTTTTTTTTAAATTGGAGCTGGAGAATGCAGAAGGCGACTCCGCTGCCGAGGAAGCCCAGCTCCCGGGCTGACACCGCGTAACGCCATGTCCCCTTCTTCACCCTGCTCTGTTCCAGCAATGGAAACCTATCAGGTCCTTTTTCTCTAAACAGCCCTTGACTTCAGAGGAGGAGAATTCCTCGACTCGGTGATGAACCGGGGGCCAATTTCCACCTCAGCCAGAGTCAGGACAAGACATCGCACTGTAACGCACGTGGCAAGGCTGTGCTGCACGGATTTGGAGCTAAAATGACTTGGTAAATGACGCCGGCTGCGCCAGCTGAGAATTGGGCTGCTTCATGTTTATCTAGAATATGTAGATATTTAAATCCCTAAGCCTGAAGTAAAATAATTTAGAAGCTCCAGCTATAAAAGATGTGCTCCCAAATCCTCATCGCTTTTCAATCCTAGTCTCCAACACATTATATTCTTTCCGCATTTAATGCGCCCTTAAGGTGGGGATTAGGTAGGCATTTGATTATGTCTTTTACGTTTATAGCAATTCATTCCCAAACCTTTACAAACTTTAATTAAATGCTACATTTTTACCGCCTCATCCTGCATTGAGAGAGAACAGCAGAGAAAAATCTGTCCTCAAACAGAATTTACATTTCTAAAGCACCTTTCTCTGTGCAAGCACCTCGGGGCTACTGCATAAAATCATCCTGAGCTGCCTTAAGATGTATCAGTGCTGACATCAAAGCGGGTCTAACACCGAGCCTCACGCAGACCCGCAGACAGCTGAGATCACTGCGTTCATAAGCAAGAAATAAAATAGCTCCTGCCAAAACCAACCATCGATCCCTTCAAAGGGTGGCCATGGGGAAAGCGAGAGCAGCCGCCAAACTCCACCCATAAAAACCAACCTTCACCTTGGAGGAAGCTCACAGGAAGGGACCCAGGAGCCAAAACTGTGGTGGTTGGCACGGCCTATTTTTTTGAGCATCACTGTCCACGAAAGGAGGTACCATCACGTTCCTGTGAAGCCAAAGGACAGCTGAGCATCGCCAGCAAAGTAGAGAGCTCAGCACAGCCTGCTCCCCAGAGCTGGGAATGACCAAGCCATCTCCAAAAGTAACCCCCCTTGGCCATAAAGACCTCCAGTGATTGGGAAATGTAATGCCATTTCTTTAAAATCTGGACCCTTCTCTTAGAACTGGTTGCAAGTCAGTGTCACCCCATCCCTGGCTCAGAGCAAGGCCATGCACCAGTACACATCGCCATTTCTCAGAGAGGACACAGACCAAAATTTGTCACCGTTCAGTAATTAGGAGCTGAGAGATTGGATTTGAAACCACATTTTAATTGTGGGTTGGATATAGGGGAATTTGCTCCACGTTAAAGTCTGGGTGCAGCAGAAACTGTTCTCAGGAGCCGTCAGACCAGAAAGACGCAGATCTCCTAAGATTAGCTCAACTCTGCAGCTTTGCCCTTTGGGGCAAGAGAGAAGAATGATATCAAATTTTTATCAGCTAAGAAATACAAGCCTATCTTGAACACCACCACATCTCTGCAGTCCATCGGAATAGACTCAAACTGTGCAAGGCGAATACCAAAGAGATTTACTTAAAAACCTCACAGATCGGGTAGCATCAAGGTCAAAGCTGCAGATGCTCCTGTGCACGGATGGACAGAATGTTGAATCAGTAGCAAGATGCCTGTTTTCTGCTTTCCTGCAACTCCCTGCCTGTCCCTGCAATGGTACGAAGGGGTTCAGCCTCCAAGGATGGTGTCCCTCATTTGGTCCCCACCCTATGGGCTCCACGGCAGCACGGGGAGATGTGATCTCAGCATCTAAGGATAGTGTATGAAATCCACACAAGCTGGCACCCGAGCTCCCTGCCCACTTCAAGCCCTTTGAACAGCTTGGGTGTGTGTGTCTCTGTGTGTGTGTGTGGAATTAAATCATTGATCAGCCTCGTGCTTGCCCTCTGTGCTGGGCTGAAATTCCACTCGTTGGGTTGCCATGGTTCGAAGCACCGCGTGTGCACACATCGTCTGGCTGCCACAAACTCATCCATCGCTCGAATCCAAAGGGCTTCACTTTTCCTGGATCGCACAAAGGCATTTCCCAGCAAGAACAACAGTCAAGCCAAATTTTGGCCTTCTAGCTGCAGTTGTTGCCATCGAAGAGCATTAAGAAGACGTAAGGCTGTATTTTATCTTGCCTAAAACGCCCCACAATGGCCAGACGGTTTTTATTCGGAGGCTGTCATCACAGGTCTCGCACTGGAGATCACTTTCCAGGTCCCTGGGAAATTCATGGCACATTTCCCAGTGACTTCCCCAGGGCTTGGATTTCACCCCAAACTTGGAAGGGCTCAGGCCAAAAAGAAAGCTTAGACAGTCACCGCATGTGCTCAAAGCGAGCGGCTGGAGCAGAAAATCAGCATTTAACAGCACTTGCCGCCCTGCAAAATTTTACAAGACACAACCCTCATGTTAGAGGATCCGTTCCTTTCTTCATAAAATATATTGGGCTTTTCCACAAACTCCTTTTATTGGTCCATTTGGCTACTTGCTCCTTTTATGAACTACTCAAGTTCCTGGATCATCTGGAGAAGCCCAGGAGGTCGGCTGAGCTGAACCACAACGACGTGCTGGCCATCGGTAGTGACCTTCTCCACTACCACAACTCGGGCACCCTGCAGGAAAGCACGGAGGAGAAAAGCCAGCAGAAGGGGCAGCTGGATTCCATCACCTGAAAGGAAGCACCCAGGCTCATTTTGACCTGTTTCTTCTCACCGTCTACAAGGTTTCGGATAGAAATACCTCCCAAACCAGGTACCTTTCACCTCAGCCCAAAATCCACTTGGCAGGAAACGGGCAGTTAAGTCTGGGATTTTTGATTTTTTATTTTTACCAGCCTCCTATACCTCTTCCACGGGGGTCCTTTAATGGCTGCAGTTAAAGAGCAATCTTGCACGGAGGTCCACACGCTAACATAACAACATATTTTAACTGTGTATTTAAGCAGTTTCATTTCTATTGACATTGGCTAAGGTGAGCCCTAAGGCTCGCCGGGCTCCAGCACGAGGCTGGGGCTGCCCAGGAGAGCAGCCTTTCCAGCTCTGCGTTGCCAGATCTCCTCTAAAGATGACAAACTCTGGCAAAACATTCCATAACCTGCATTTCCCAAGGAGCCGGGTCCTTGAAGCTCTCTGTATGTTTAAGTCCGGTGCTTTGTGGCACGATCAGTGCTGAAAAAGGACCAGTGAAGCCTTACAAGAGGGGAAAAGAGAGGAAAGCTCCAGTGAGACCTCAAGAAAAGCAATTACCCAGGTGCATCAATGTAACAGTGGCTTTATCCTGGTGAGAAGGTGCTTTACAGCACGCAGGCCAGCTTTTACCCTTGAAATTATTCACTTATTTCATGTCTTAACTGTACCAAGGTCCTGTGAAATACCCAGGTGAGGGTGAACTCCATTTGAGACAATCCCATGGAGCGGCTGTTTTAAGCCCTGTAACAAGGAGCTCTGCTGCCCTTCCCAAATAGCAGGAGCTATTTTAAAAAAAAAAGCAAAAAACTACCAACCTTACTATTATCATCCTGGATTACTCCCAGCACCCAAATCCATTTCATCTTAATTAGATCCCATTATTATAAAGCCTCTCCAACATTTCCATATTTCTCTGATCATTACAGTCCATGGATACCCAGTACCAAAATCCATCCAGCTGTGCATCTTGCATAAACTAGTTATCTTGAACCCCATGCCCTCTCACTCTTGTTACTAGCCCCATATTTCATACCACAGAGATGACACTTCCCACCCTGGGCAGTAGTAACACTTCGAGAGATTTAGATTAAGGCCAATCCAAGCAGCTCGCTGGGGTGGAGACGACAGAAGAAATTTGAATTCCTCTTGAATAACTAAAAATCTGAGAATTCAGCATGGCATCTTATGGTTTCACCAGGAGACACATTGTCCAAAGTGTGGCACAAAATCCTGCTGCCCTGAATATTTTAACAGTGCCAGCGTAAAGCCAAAAGGTGAGAACAGACTTGGCATTGGGGTTCTTTATTCCTTCTTGAAAGAAACTCAAGGCACACTAAGAGTTCAATGGGAAACACGTCTTCGTAGTGTCTGTGTAAATAGCTACTGAGTAAAAAAAAAAAAGTCAATTTCTGTTGGAAAAACCTTATTAAACAAGGTGGACCCCCAGTCTCCATCACTGGCTCCAGACAACGAAGCACATATCTCTGTACCTGCAGGTACAGAGTCCCTCACTACCAAGCAGGCATTCATCTTCCAACTAATGATGCTCCAACCAGTGTCCAGCCCTTCTGCCTCATGCCTGGGGCCAGGGCTGCTTCCTGCACCATCCACCAAAACCACTATTTCCAGTTTCCTTAAACAGCTGATAACTTCTAGAAGAGGGGATGAGAATCATCTCAAGGACTTTCCCAAAGGTCCTGCAACTCCACCAGCTTTGGTGCTGCCTGGAGTAAGACCACAACACTGCAAACTCCAGCAGAAAACCTCCAGCCCCAAGACATGCCACTTCTTTTCTAGAAGGAAGGACTCTTAATTCAGCAAACCCCAACATCACACGTCTTTTAAGACCCTTCTTTGATTCAGGGTAGTTCCCAACATCACAAGATGTCTGCAGGCTCTATCTTTGCAAGGAAGATGAAGATTGTGACCCTTCACTAGTGTGGGCCTCTTCGTTTTCCCCTCTCAGCTTGCTTCCATCCCCTCCAAAGCTCAGCGAACACCAGGCTGAGCATTAATCAACACAACATGCGCTTCATCCAACTTCAGCAACCACTACGCATATTTAAGTTTTATATTATGTGCCGGGATTATTTTTATATGTATGCCACCCTGTGTCTTTTTATATAAACACTCACACACATACATAAGCAAACACACACACACAAAGTATTTCATTTCTGCAAAATACAATTTAAGCACAGGGATTTTTCTTCCCTGCAGGCAGCAGCCTCTCAACACAGCGATGCCGAGTGCCCTCTGCTGTACACACAGACAAATGCTTCTTTGTTTAAAAAGACAAGCTTTTTAAAAAAAACCAAACAAACAAACATAACTTTACTTCGGACAAAACATTTATTAAAGTTATCTGTGATCATTTTGAGCGCAGCATGCAACACCAACACCCCCAGATTTCTCCTGTCAGACGGAAAGATTCACATCTCCTATAGGCTGCACCAGCAGAAAGTAAATAGTCTGGGCTGGAACTGCACAGGGTAGAGTGTGAAAATGTTTTATTTATATGTTTGAAAATAGCAAAGAGAAATCAGAACAAACAATATCGCTTTATTATTCAGGCATTTACCAGATAGCCTTCACACTTCAGCAAACCGCACATCTATTAGAGGTACAAGCTGAAACCACCACATGGCAACATGAAATCATTTTTCTTTTGTAAAGCAGCATTGTTCCTGCTACTGGAAGGAAAGATAATACTACAACATATTCAAATATATGTATTTGAAACCGCTACATCTTGTAATAAATTATGCGCTTGATATTAAAAATCCAGGCTACACTGCACAAACCTGACTTAAGAATATTAACTTTTATTGTCTTCTCACATCTCAGCTTTTCTCAAATCTGACATTTAAAGGGGCTGCGTTTCCAGCTATACGGCCTTCACGGCACTGAACGGAGATTTAATATGGCATGGGTGCAGCTCTGTGGTGAGCACTCCCAGTTGTTTGGCAGGCAAGAAGAGAAAGGGAATTGGCCTTGTCCCTGCCCCACTGTCACTTCTCCAAATGTTGTGTCAGCCTAAACAAAAGCCCAACTTCTGTCAAGTGGCAGGCTTTGCAAAAAGAGGGATCAAATCACCTGCAAAGAGCCAGGGCAGGTTACGAGACAAGTGCAGCAGCATCTCTGCAAAGGGGTCCACCGTCCACCTCCACGCAAGGCAGAAGGGTCAAAGACCAACCAGGTCTTCCCCCATGGAGCAAACCCTGCCATGCCAAGGCTTGGGGAGGATGGAGCAGCACTGTTCCATCCTCCAGCATCAAAACCCTGGCTACTGGCATCACCGCATATTTTTTTCCACGCTCTGCTTCACGCTCCTGCAGAAGGAGATGTCTTTTTTTAACCCATCTCTGCAGAACACCTCGGCTGTGCAAGTGGGTCCCACCTGCCCTGGTAGGCACCCCTCCACGCTGTCCTCGGTGGGGTTGGAGTACCCATGGGTGCTGTCTCCAGCAATGCCCAGGTCCCTGTGTTCCCACACAGCCATTCCATCCCCATTGGCCGATGAGTTGGTTGCCAAAGGGCTCGGCCACACCAGCACAACTGGTTCCCCGTCCTTTCCAGTGACTCACTCCAAAACCTCTCCACTTCCAGCATTTGTATTTGCTTCATGGCTTGGATTTCCTAGAGGAGGCAGTACCCGGGGAAACAAGTCTCCTTTTACACCCTCCTCTAAATGTGCCTGCGTGAAGCTGATCAAAAATACTCCAGTTTATTTTATTTTTTAAATTAAATCTTTTACCAGCTTTTTTCCCCATCAAGAAGTTGGCATTTTTTGTAACTTTTCATCTTGCTATTCTCAGTGATTCTTGTCCTAGATTCCTCATCTTGGTTGAAGGCCAAGCATCACTAGCTGAGCCAGAGAGAATATAAAAGCATCTTTCTAAGACGCTATAGAAAGGAAGAAGAATTGGACCCTGGGAGCCAATTCACTTTCATGCCTTGGGTATTTAAGGATCAAACACGCATTTGTGAGCTGACACAAGGTAAAAAGGTGGCTTTGAGACTTTGCAGTGTCTAAAGAACCCTCTGAAAGCATCTTTTTACCAACTGGAGTGCAAGAGAGAAAACCAGGAGCAGCGATGCATCCCAGAGAGCGGCTGCTGGGTCCCTGGGGACAGCCCGTGGAGGGGACAGCCAGGCTCACCAGCCATTCATTCCTGGTGGCACCACGGGCAGGGAGGGCTTGACACTGCTTGCAAAGCAAACAGCTGAAGGCAAGGGAACAGGACCCACCCAAGACACACTGGGGAGGTTTCCTATGGTTACTGCTGCCATGGAAATATTTTTTTGTTGGCTTGATCTAAATAATATCCGGCTCCTGGGCTGCAGGGTCTTTAGACCTACACCCTACTACCAGGGTGCAACTGCATTGAGGACCAGCTACCTCTGAGCATCTCAAAGCCAAGCTGCTTGGGGCTTTCCTCCCAGCTCCCCCAGGGCCGTTTCAAGGAGAAGAGGACAAGGGAAAAAAGTGGAGGAGGGGAAGGAGTTGGAGGGGAAGACATCTTTTACTAATTGCTCACAGCTGTAGCCAAGCAGCTCCCATTTCATCTGCCAGGAGCTGCAGCCCTGCTCTCCCCGACGGGATCCCGAGCAAGAGAAACCCCTCACAGGGCGAGGGACTCCTCCATCCATCCACAGGCTCTGTGTGGGGATTTCAATAATTATATTTATATACTCTCCTTATCAGCGAGAGCAGCCATTATGTCTTTTATCACCGCGGCGGCAGCACCCACACGAGGGCAATTGATAGGGGATGAAATATTTGCTGCGACGGCTGAGTACAAAGTGCCTCCCTCCGCAGTAAGAATAATAATTGTAATACTTAGCACTTGACTTCTTCAGCGCTGGCATCAGGGCCGTGTGGAGAGCAAAGAGCCACACACAGGGCAAGAAACAGCCTCTCCGAGAGGAGCACCCTGATTTTCTCAGCCCTCAGTGAACCCGAGAAAGACCCTGACCATCGGCCGCCTCTGGGCTGCACTGATGCACGGCCCGAGCCCGCCAGGACACGACAGTCCACGGGGAAAAAGGCTTTTTACAGCCAGCCACGCTCGCGAGGCTTAGCCCAAAATTAGTTTTCCTCGCATCAGACAATTCTGCTAATGTTACAAATTCCTCCGACATTAGATAGTGACCGCAGAGATGCTGCACGCTCCGGGAAAGAGTCCCCAGCCCGGCTTTCCCTCATCACGGATGGGAGATTATTCATCAGAGGGGAAAAAAAAAAAAAAAAAAAAAGAAAAGCAAATATCCAAATGAGCATTGCGAATTGCAAAACCATCTGCCAAAGGTCTTGGCTGATACTATCCACCGTCCTTAAGCTCGGTGATAGACTTACAAGCCAGACAATGAAAATGCAATTGATTATTTGAAGAGTGACTCACTGGTGTAATAAGGATGGATTACTGGGCGGGAAGGGGGAAAGAATGTCTTTGAAAACAAAAAAAAAAAAAAAAAGGAAAAAGACTGCAGATTGACTTTTTAAAGGCAAATAGAAAGGGAACAAAACCCTAGAAAACCACTTGAAAGCACTGAACAGCCCTCTACAGCAGAGAGTAACAAGGAGGAGGGCAGTGCTCAGCGGGCACCAGCAGATTAGCAGCATCCCTACCCCCTCCAGCTGAGGATCTTGGGTACCAGATTTTATCCACCCCATTCGTCTTTCCTTCTAACTCGGTGGCCAGGAGCGTTTCACACCACACAGTGCTTCTGACAAATACCTGTTGCAAACCCTCTACTAAAGGATTTTTCCCTCCGCACTGAACACACACTGCACCCCCTGGGTGGGGGCACCACAGGCTCTGTGGGACTCATCCTGCAGGGACAACGGGGTCTGTGCACTCCTGTGGAGCTGGCAACAAGGACCAAGAGAGCTAAAACCACAGCAGGGCAGCAAAACCTAATAAGTCAAGAGCAGGGGTGACAGCCTGTTTTTCTGTGCCATGGAACCGATGTAATCCTTCATTTCCCACCTCCTCCTTCCCATCAGCTCAGCAAAGGCTTCAATGACCATTTTAACCCATTACCCTGGGTTTGTGAGGGCTATGCACAGGGAGCTCAGGACCTTACACATCCCACATCACTGATCTGTTAAATGAACTCACCACATCTCACTAAATCACACCCTACGCACCCAAATCCATCACCGCAGCCCCCTGCACTGGCAGCCATTTGCTTGACGGAGCTTCCCACTGCCAGGACACCCATCCCACTTCCCAATTCTGAGGATCCAGCTCGGGCAGCTCCATCCCAAAAGGCTGTGAGAGGGAGCTGTGCTTTCGCAGTGCTCGGCAGCACAGCTCCTCGGCCATCGTCCTGCCTTCAGGAGGCCAAACCCCACTCCCCCACACCCGGACAAGTAACATTTCACTCTCTGCATACCAAAAAGCAGCTCTAGCCACTTTTCCAAAAACAGTGCAAAAAAAAAAACCAAAACAAAAAACCACCACCCTATCCTACTTTTAAAAAGATTTATTCAGTCTAAGACTACAGTCTGAATTTGGGGTTTGTCCCCTCTGCCCCCTCCATCACCAGTGTAGGTCGCCATCACTCCAGAAACCCCCCAAACCCCACAACAGCTTATTAGTGTTGGTTTGTTTTGGTTTTTTTTATCCCATTCATAAAACTAGAATTGCACAAGCTTGCTTCCAAACAGACAGAAAACATACCCCCAGCGCCCTTTCTCCAGGAGAAATTATGCATTTTTGGCTTCTGCCGGGAGCTCAGTTGCGATGGAGAGGGGCAGAGCCCAGCAGCAGAACAACTCCAGTTACAGCAGCTGCAGACTAGGGCTCTGTGTTTGGCTGAAATTTAATCAAGAAGTGTCTCAAACTCCTTTGAGTTCTTGCAATACAATCCTGAGTGGCTTGTAAAGGACTTCAAAACAGGCTCCCCGGGCTTGCCCGGATACAAGTACATACCTCACCTGCTCTTTTGTACATCGCATACAAAAAATTAAAGAATTTATTTTAGGCTTTTTGCCAGGGACAACACTGCCTCCAATATTGTAATGCTCTGTTAAAGTGGATATCGTGTCTCCCAGCCAACACAAACAGGATACCTTATCAGTCTCGGCTGGTTTAAGTGCTGTTTCAGCAGTAGGGCACGAAGATGTGGCAGGGACAGGCCAAAAAACTGCCTGGGAGTCCTTTAAAATTAAACCATGCGCTCGACACACATATAAAGACAGATTGTCCCAGGGCAGGACAAAGTTGGAAACCTCACGAGGATCCCTTCTCTCAAACCCACCCAATCTCCCTGCCCCATGGCCCGGCTGCCCCTCAGCAGAGATGCTGTGGGACGGTGACAGCAGCACGAGCCATCACTGGGTGCCCTGCTCTTTCCCTGCTGCCACAGGGGTTGAAAACGCAAAGAAAAAGTAGAACCTGATTTTTTCAAACACTTACACAAGTGCTTAATCTCACAGGTCTAAGTAAAGAGGACAGCTGAAGTCATTTATACCAAGCAAAGTGCCTGCTCCAGCATCCTCCTGAGCTGAGCTTCAGTGAGCACAGCAGCCACCCATCCCAAGCCACCCCAGGGACAGAAGCTGAAGGACAGGGACTTTGTCAGTGATTAACCTGGCAGGGAATGACTTCTCCTTTCTGAACAGCTTACGATAAAAAAACACGACCCAACACATTAAAAACAACCTAACAATACCAATCCATTCATGAAAGGCTTTTAAGAATGGGCAGACAAATTCCATCTTTGATATTTTTGCATCCCCTCCACTAGGGCACCAGCATCCTCGGGAGACAGGTGGCTCCCACCCACCCCTGGGGACAGCAGCCTGCTTGTCCCCTCCGTGGTCCTTCAGGGGCTCACCTCTGGAGCACCAGCTGAGATTTCCCTATTGCAGCAGGTTCCCCATTGCAAAATGAAAAACTCATTAAACCCCACAGGGCCGGGCACAGCTTGCCATGGCAGCGATACAAGCATAAGAGATAAGGCATCACTACTCTCACATCTCCAAAGCCTTTCCAATAAACATGCAAGGAAGTGTGGAATATCTGAATCCTAAAGGAGAGAGGGGCACAAAGCACGTTATTCATGAAAGGGAAAAGCTGGGAGCGTGTGTGTGAAAGATACATAACCTACGAAAAATGCTGCAAACATATGGAAGCAATAATCTGTGCTCTTTTATTTTTTTTCTCTTTTTTTTTTTTTCTTTTTGGAAAGTAGAAACAAATGCTTCAGGACTCAGTGTTATTCATTCACGTGCTACATTACAAATATTATTGTTTCTGCTCTCTGGATGAGGCACTAGGCATCAAACCAGAGACCCAAAGGCGGCCCGGGATGCGGCCCCATGTCTGCTGGGATGTCCCTCCAGCAGGCAGGGCCAGCACCAGGCAAATGCCAATTGATGCTGCAAACACACCCAGAGTTCCTCCTTGCACGGACAGTCCCATCTGCGGTTCACCACACACGAGCAGATAATGTCCAGAACACTGGGAACTGGACAAACACACAAAGAAAATAAACATCCACTGCCACTAGCAACTCCCAGCCCACAGTCAACAAAGCAGAGACGGGAGTTGCAAAGCGATCTATCAACCATCACCCAGCAACCTCAAACATCTCTGGGCTTCTGGTCAACCACCTCATTTACCAGGTCACCATCCCACTACACATAGCTGCTCTGTTTCCTTGTCTGCCAGCTTCACCTCCTCCATAGGGTTTTGTGGTACAGGGGTCAATCATGAGCCTGTATCTTTGGGCTGAGTCTGTATCACCTGGGACCTCCAGATGGTCTCTCCCGAAAAGCTGAAAGGTTTGTCCTTACAGGTGCTCCCAGCTCTGACGAGGCCAGGTGAGATCAGACCTCAGTGGGACTGGCTGCAGTAGATTATCACAAGATGCTGAGTTACAGAAACAAAACACTCAAAGCAATCGTATGCACCAAAACTTCACTCGTTCATACGGAATATTACTGAATATTAAGCCAACAATCACATAAAGACTTGCCCTGGAGGGTAAGAGCCAGGCATTAAGTGCTGCACACATACACACTGCTGATACAAAAGCTGTGATGTATCACAGCAATGGATGAAGAGATGCAGAGATCTCTTCCCCAATAAAATGTGATTTCTAGAACAAAGATTACACAGCATAGACAAGAAAAAAAAAAAAAGAGACTCCAAGAAAAGATGTAAAACACGATCTCTCACCAAAACGAAAAACCCAGCAAGTCAGTCTTTGCCTTTATGTGATGTTTATTACTGTTGTTTAAATGCTTCTGCAAACAAGAAGAATAACTATGGCAACAAAGACTTCTCCAAAGGTTTTCACACACTATTTAAAAATTTCTCTTATCTGTCACAGCATCTGAATGCCTTCCCTCTGAAATCAGCCTCTGCAGGCTTTGCAAACCAGGTGGTACATATTCCCCTCCGCCCCTTCCTCCTCAAACCAGAGCTCAAACAGAGATTCAGGTGTCCTGCATCTGTGGTTTAGCTGGTGGTGCTGGAGGAGAAGGTGGAGAGGAAGGAACACCAAGGTGTGTGGAAATGCAAGAGCATGGTTCTTTCGCAAGGCTTTCTGGAGGAGCCAACAAGCCGTGGCTCTGTGTGCTAAACACACGCCAATCTCCCAGGGCGAAGGATCCGCTACTTTAAATACAGGATGAAGGCTGTAATTTCACTTTGCCCAGAGTAAATCTGAAATTAGTTCTTCACAGTAGGCTTAACAGCAGCAAAAGCCACTCGCTCCCTTCCCGGAGCTGCCAACCATTTGTCACCTTTAAGGTTTGCATATTCACACTAATTGCAGTAGGACTAGGTTATAAATTCCCTTCCCTCCTCCCAGACCACCTCCCTTGTAGGCTTTTCTCTGCAAGACATTATGCAAAAGACACTCCTAATGGCTATTCATTCACCCAACTCCAGTGACAGCTTTATTTAATGCCAAAGCTTGTTAACAAGCTGAATGGCACACAGTTTAATGTAATGCAGATCTGATTAGAAAACAGCAACCGGGCTTCCTAAGGAGTCGGGAGATTTTTATTGAATTTGATTTTGCTTTTTCCACACAAAGCCACCTTTCAAGTATCGACCTGTATTAATGAGGATTTGGTTATGTACACCCATTTTCCACTCTGCAGCCCACACAGATGAACTTTTCAGTCCTCACCTACTTTACTGACAACCTACCATAAACGAAAGAGATGTGATTAGAGCAAGGAGTCATTTTGCCACTTGGGCCACGAGAAATTGGGGGTTATACCGCTTCTAGTTTGATAGCCACGTCCTCGCAGACTTCACACCCAAGGGTGATGGAATCCAATCTTCAGTCTTTTCAGAGGAAACCACTTACTTTCTCCTCTAAATGATTTAAAACTGAAAACTGAATTTCTGCAGAGGTTCTGTGGCACGCAGGAGGTCTGAGCCTCGAGGAGGGGGTGAGAGGCAGGCAGCGGGCGGGCTCCAGCCTAACAGTGTCTGTAACACGGGGCATTTTCGACCCCTTGCTTCCACCAAAAAATAGTATAAAACATGCCGACACTTTTACAGGACAATTCACACACTACCTTGAATTTGAGATTTTCATTCTGCTCTGAAATTATAAAGACTCCAAACCAAACTCTAAACCCAGGGACATTTTTAAATTGCTTAGCAATCCCCCTCTCATCTTCTCTTTGCACATCACCTACAGCACAGAGGCTGGGTTTATTCTAAAAACAGTTCTGCAGAATGCAATTTCTTTTCGAGTGGTTTCCCCGGCTCAGGAAGCATGCGCGTACTTCCAGGAATGACAAATACAACCAACACTCAAAGCCATCTATCTCCCCATCTGAGAAAAGTGGCTTTTAAGGGAATGCAGGGGCACAGAAATCTTTAGCATCTAACAAAGCAATTTGCCTGCTTGACAGAGTAGCTGCACAGATAACACCTAAAATCACAGGTAACTAGAAAATACACAATCCTGCATAATTATGTATACAAAAATGCCTGCATCAGCAATGGTTTCGGTGCCTGCAAGCTTATCAATTCTTTTCCTTCTCCCTACAGCGTATCACCGGTTCCCATCTTTGAAGCGAAAAGGTCCCATTTACATTTATCAGCAAAACTCTGCTATTAAAGGATTATAAAAGGGCTTACAAATCTCCTGCGGTTAATTGATCTGGGTTTGTATCCTTAATCTGCGGATCTCCTTGCAAACCCTTGTTTTCTTCCCACCTCACTCTGCACATGAAGGTGTCCGTGAGCATCCCCAGCAGGAGCTGCCCTCACCACCCGGGGCGCAGAGGGCTCCTGAGCACATCTTCCACCCTCAAAACTACTATTAATGATTTGCCTGTTTACCTGTCACCAGCATTAATAGACCACTGGCTAGTAAAAAATGAATTTGCTTCCTCTCTATTGTGTTCTGACAAATAGGTTACCTTTATGTGTTTTAATTGCCTAATTACTCTTATATCAAGGCAATTAAACGCGTATGTGTATGCAGGAGGGTTCTTGGCTAGTCCAGTCCCTGGTATAAGGTGTAATTTGGCATTGCCTGTCCAGTCAGTGGGACTCGTCCTTCTCCTGCTCTGAGGAAGGTAACCTTCCCCTCCAAGAAAAGGCTACTGGAACAATCCACACTGTTTTAGCCAAAATCCTTGCCTGCGTACAGGGTTCCTCAGAAAAAGGGCAATTAGGAGACAGCTATGGGTGGTCCTGCAAGCTAGAGCCCTGCTCCAGGCAGGTTTTTGAAGGATGCAGCACCAGAGGCACAACGTGCTGGTGTGGAGGACACCGCCTGAACGGAGACACAACACCACTTCTCACCCCACGCTCCCCGAGTAACTGGGTGCCTCTTCTGCTGGGCCATTCAGCCTTAGATAGGATGGCCCTTTTCAAAAGCCACTGGGTGGCTGCCCCCTCTGACATAACAAAACTCAAAACACAGCACCTTGTAAGTCCTTGGAGCAGAGGAGAAATAGCTTTGATGGCCACCCCTTTTTATTTTTCTTATCCTACATTTCAAAGTTCTCCTTGACACTTTTAAGCATCAAGAAGTGACTTTGCAACAACACCTGCAACCCCAAACTTCAACTGCGAGGAAACCTGGGA
The DNA here is from genome assembly GCA_004320125.1 of Scolopax mira. NCBI lineage: Eukaryota > Metazoa > Chordata > Aves > Charadriiformes > Scolopacidae > Scolopax > Scolopax mira. Next base: position 52,435 of record BJBW01000263.1, read on the forward strand.
GAGCTCAGGAAAGCATTTATAAGCCCTGAAAAGAAGACAACTCACGGGTGACCTTATAAATCTATTAACGCACACGTGGCAGATTCAGTCTATGGGGAGGGTATCAGGAGACCACAGATCCTGCAGCCTGGGAGAAGGAGACACCTTTACCTTCTGAAGGTCTGAGGTGGGACACAGAGCACCTGGATGTGCCACTTGCACCGGTGGAGGACCACAGCGAGCCCCATCTGCTGCTCTGCATCCCTTGGGGCAGAGTTTAGCCCACAGACCCCATCCCACCACACCTCAGAGAAAATGCCACTGGGAACAATAATTTGCAAGGTTGAAGCTTAAGATATAAGTCAATGGGAGTAAATTGGTCCCTCTCCTCGCTCTGAACCCCTACTTTAATCTGCTGAGATGCAGCTCTGAGAAGTAGGGCAGGAGCCAGGAGGGGCACCGAGCGTGGGAGATGCTGGAGAAAAGGGTATACCCTATAAAATAAGGTTAAAAGGTTGCCAAGGGCTCCATGGCCTACTAAGTGTGTATCAGCTCCCAGTGCCCACAGCCCAGATTCAATATCACCAAGTCCCAGATCACCACCCATGAGCAAGAACTCATTTCCAGGCAGTAGAAAGTAGGGAGGGGAGAAGGGGCTGATGCAGCCCGAGGGCAGGGCTCGCTGTGCCTCGCAGGCACCAGCACCATCCATTTGGTAAAGTCACACAACGGAAATAGCCAAAAATACTTCTTTGGTCCTACACACACCCCATTCATTTCAATGGCTAAATCCCTGCTTGGCATCACCAGGATAAACCCAACCATGGGGTCAGGGTGGGGGTAGACAGGAGTTTTCACACAGCAGTTTGGTGCAAAACACCCAGGTCACTTTCTGCCCCAATCCCCCTCCTTCCCACCCCACCCCAGCCTGCCCAGGTTGTCCCTTGCTGGGCTTCAGCCCCCGGCACGACCCAGGGCAGCAGGACGAGCTCTTGACCGCAGCCGGGAGCAGATCGTCTGCAAGGTGGTAATTAACAAACCAGTTACCCCAGTCCCGCATCTGGATCCTGCTGCATCCTGTGCCAGTGCCAGGCACGGGCTCCCCAGCATGCTGCTCAGCGAGACCCACCGGCTCAGACCGACACAAATACTCCCCAAAAAGCCACATTTTGCAGCCGGGATACGCAGAGAGTCACGAGGGAGCCCCCAAAACCCTACCAAGGGAGTTCCATCGGGATCCCGCTGCCCTCGGGGGGACGGGGCAGGGGACACGGAGCGGGGGGGAGAGGGGTCTCGTCGGGCCTTACCTCCACTTGTGCAGGGCGAAGCCGGGACACTGGTCCCCGCAGGTGTTGCAGGGCTGGCCCCGCTCCGGCTCCCCCGACGCCGTCAGCTGCAACAAAACGCACAGCTCAGCCCCGGCCCCCCCGCTGTGGGACGGGGGAATGGGACACGACAGGGGGCACGCACCCAGGGGTGCGGGGAACGCCCGGGGGAAAAGGGGTACCGGCGGGGAACGCGGGTACTGGAGGGGAAAGGGGGGGGCACTGGTGAAGAAAGGGAGGTACCGGCGGGGAAAGGGGGTACCGCCTGCGTGGGAGAAGGGGCAGGGGAGGGAGCATGGTGGGGCTGCGGGGGGGGGGGGGGGGGGGGACACAAGCACCGCAGCCGGGGCGGGAGGGAGCCACAGGTTGGAGCGGGGCGGGGTGCGCACCCCACGGGACGGGACGGGACGGGACGGGACAACCAAACACACCCCCCCCCGCCCCTTCCCGGCACTCACCGACCGGCCAGAGAGCCGCTTGCGGGAGCCGCGGCCGAACATGGCAGCTCCCCGCAGCCCAGCGCAGCCCAGCCCGAGTGCGCGGCAGCGGCACCCCCCGGTCCCCCCCCCCCCCCCCCCCCGCCCCCCCCCCCCCCCCAACCCCGGTCCGCCCCCCCCGGCGGCCGCCCCTCCGCCGCACCGCCCCCCCCGCCCCCTCGGCCCGCCCCTCGGCCCGCCTGGCACCGCCCCGGGAGGGCCCGGCCGCGCCCCCCAACCCCTACCCCCCCGCCTTCCCCGCCCCGGGGCCGCCGGTTCCTACCGCCCCGCTGCGCCCCAGCGCCCGCTGTCATCACTCCGCCTCAGAGTTAACGACCCTCGGTCAGCTCCGCCCGGCAGCGCGGAGCGCTCCCAACGCGCCGGAGCACGGGTGTTAATAAAAAAAAAAAACCACCTCCTGAGCCCCAGAAGAGCAGAAATTGGGATTCTGCAGCGCTCGAAAGGATTACTCACTGCCTGAAGTTACAGCTCGGAGCCCTCGCTGCGCGGGGGGGGTGGTTTTTACTGGCAGAGGCAAAGGCTGGGAGCAAACAGCTTGGGTTCCTGCTGGGGTCCTCTTCCCCGTGTCAGGGAGATGAGATTTAGGATCATTGAATCATGGAATGATCCGGGTTGGAAGGGACCTTAGAGATCATCTAGTT
>BJBW01000264.1:0-32699 GCA_004320125.1 Scolopax mira
AATCATCCTTTGTTCCTCCTCTATTGTTGGAGGATGGAGAGCAAGCACCCTAGATTAGCTTGTCTGGTTCCACCAAGGCCTGCGACCAACAAGCTCCAACATGCCCTCCCGTACCAGCTAAGCAACACCATGGGCCCTCCCGGGGCCGACCAAGCCATCTCCTTCAAGGAGGTCTAGGGAAGAGATTGTCCCTCTGTACTTGATGCTGGTGAGGCTAGACCTCAAACAGTGTCTTCAGTTTTGGGGTATTCGCTACAAGAACATTGAGGTGCTGGAGCATGTCCAAAGAAGAGCAACAAAGCTGGTGAAGGGTCTAGAGAGCAAGTCTTTTAAGGAGCAGTTGAGGGAATTGGGGTTAAGTACCCTGGAGAAAGGAGGATGAGGGGAGATTGTATTACTCTCTACAACTATCTGAAAGGAGGTTGTAGCAAGGTGGGGTTCAGTCTTTTTCCCAAGTAAACAAGTGATAGGATGAGAGGAAACAAGTTGCACCAGGGGGAGGTTTAGATTGGATATTAGGAAAAATTTCTTTCAGTGAGAAAGCATTGTTAGGCATTGGAATAGGCTGCCTAGTGAAGTGGTTGAGTCATCATCCTTGAAGGTATGCAAAAGACTTATAGATGTAGAGCTTAGGGACTTGGTTTATTGGTGGACTTGGCAGTGCTAAGTTAATTCTTGGTTGGATTCTATGGTCTTAACTATCTTCTATAATGTAAACAATTATATGATTTATCTCAGAAAATATAGATATTCATGATAATTGTGTCATTCCAAATATAGATCTTAGTACTTATTTCAGCATATAAGATCTTTCATTAATCAAAATTGAAACAAAAATTAGAGATATTATGAGTTCTTTTTTTTTTTGTCCTGAGTTTATTATTCATACTGAGAAAGTATTTTTAATGATGTTTTTCCCATTACAGGTATTTTCCATTTTTCTTATTTGTTTAATCTCTGAATGAAAACTTTTTTAGTGACTTCTAGATGTGGTTGAAAAAGAAGTAATTTATCTCATTATATATAATGAGAATTTTGTAAATTAATGTACTTTGGGTATTCTGTTATTTGAAGAAATATGAAGACTCAATAAAAGCTTGTAACAATAAATGCTTATGGTGAAATAATTAAAAAAATGTTTTCAGGAAAATATAAAATGAAATGAAATTTTCAATTTTTGGTAAACTATAATATTTTTTGTAATTCTTACTGAACAGTTTTAACAACACTGCCATAATCTTAACCACGACGAGGCAAACCTATAGCAGTTACAACACAGCACTAAACTGAATATCACAATTTCAATCTTACTAGGAATATGTGTGCTCTGGTACTTTAGAAGACAAAGTATTAAACAGTTGTCACTGTCTCATGGGGAAGTGATAGGTCCTAAATACATTTCAAAGGAAATTGAAACTGTTCTACATTAAACAGAAAAATACTCAACAAAAAAACCAAAACCTTTTCTTAATGTCAAACATAAGGCTAAGAAAAAGTACATAGGACTGAGAAAAGAGTTTACAAAGATAGAGCAATGTTAAATTTCACTGTTGTGATTTCCCCTGAGAAGCATATATCATTCATATATATGAAAACAGGATTTAGATTTTGGTGTTCAGTATTGCGTTTTAGAAATAGCTATCTCCTAAGCTATTCCCATGTTCTTGTCTGTTATGACCATTTTCAGTCATAATTACTGTAACAACAGAAGATTAAAAATTATTATTTCTGAGATGTGAGAATCTAAATATATTTTTTTCTTTTTTATTCCTTTTTGTTGTGTCAGAATGCAGGTTGCAAAGAACTTTAGCAAGGTTGAAAGATGAAAGCTATAACTGAATTCTGAATTCAGGATGTCTCTCGGTTCAGTTTGTTTGAAAGTTACAGGCTAAATAAATACATCTACTCCATTAGCATGATAATTAATGTATTGGATTTTTTTAATTAATTAGTTCTTTGAATATATAAGAATTATACAGGAAAAAAAATATTCATTCTTCTATTTTTCATCTGTTTTAAAAAATTGACAGATGGGACACCTGAACTATGGTAAACTATGGATATATAGACTTCACTGTTCAAGTTCTTCATACTCAAATCAAATTATTCTCTTTTTAAAGACAGTAATCTCTCTGACTATATAGGGGACTGCCATTTTCTACATGTTGGAGTTTTTTTGCTAATTCATGTATATTAAATAAAAACCACAATATAATATTTGATCATAGAAAAAGAGAAGACCTGTTTTAAAAGGATTAAAATCCATTGGCCTTTGCTGCAGACAACAAAAAGAAGTAAGATGGAAGTGGCTGTGTTTGCATCAGGATTTTCCTAAGACTCTCCATAGGGGAAAATTCTCTATCTGGAAATATATTAGTTAATTTATTTTTATGCCTGTGAAATTACAAGTGATGTTACCAATATTTACATAGCTATCAGCAAAACAAGAGATATGGGAATTCAGACTCTTAGTTTTATTATTTCCATACTTGATTTCTTGTTTCTGTGTGACCTTCACCAAGGTACTCTGATAGGCATGTTCCAAAACATGAGAAAGTAGAGTGGGTTGTGACCAAGACCAGTGTGAACACCAGCCTCTTCAGAAGCATTCACTAGCTTTGTAGATACTTGTTTTGGATGCTCAAATCAGAATGAGTAGAATCTAGTTTACAGAAAGGATTGAAAACTCTAGAGATTTTATACAAATGAATTTATATTACTTTAAAGTTCAGGAAGCAGCCTGATAAGGTTTGGGAAATTTTACACAAGTTCTTTATAGTAAAAGAGAGTAGCTTTCAGGCAAGGGATTTGGTCTGGATTGTGTCTTTTTATTTGTTTGTTTGATTTGGTTTTCTGTTTGGTTTCGTTTTGTCATTTTACAAGGAGGGAATGCCTATGATATTCAGCTAATGTTCGATGATCACCACAGTTCTCCTTGACTCCATGTTCCAGATGTTAATGATCAAGCATCAAAACTGCCAGACACAACATTTAGTCTGAGGCTTTTGAGTACCTCAGGTTATATCTCTGTAGGATTATGATAAATGAGCTGTTGAAAGACTAAGCAAAGGACTGTCTAGTGACTCAGCAACATTTTCAATCACCAGTGTCATGTGAAGGCAGAATTTGTTAGCCTTACTGCTGCAATCATTGATGTATCACTGTTCCTACTATCTTTAGCATCAATCTGAAGCCAAAACCTTTCAACAAGATCATCCACATCTCATCCTCTTCTCTAAGAAACAAATTATTATTTTAAGAAGCATGGAATAACAAACCAAGAGAATATGGATTTTAGTTCCCCTCCCCTTCCCTTCCCTCCCCTCTCCTCTCTTCCTCTTCTTTAAATAATCTCAGACACTACAACGGTATGTCAACCACTGTATTTTGTGGAATGCAATATTGAAAGTTGCCATGGGAAGTATTTAATTTGTTAGAATGGTACCTGCTGAATGCTTATTAACAAAAAAGATTGTACTGAAGAAGGATCAGGAAATATCATTTCTTGTTTTCATGTAATTGGGTAAAGAAGTTAAAACCAACCAAAAAAAAATTCTCATTCTTGTGTATAAATCAAACAGTGTAAATTCTAAAAGTGAAATGCCTAAATGGGAAAATTGCTATAAAGAGGATTTATTCTAAGTGGCTTTTTGCTCACTGAAAATTAAAGCTTAGAGAGCAGAGAAGTGAGGACCTCAGAATATTTTAAAACCAAAAATAAATTACATATCTGAGGGCTTGTCATGAGGAGAGCAACAGTGAGAGGTGACACATGGGGGAATAGAAGTGAGAAGTATATTAATGCGGCAATTAAGTGCTCAGCAGATAAAATGGCTGGTGAGAACGAGAATGAGACTGGATAGATCATGGTTAGCCAAACCAAGTTTCAAGGCTCTAGCTAACTGAAATCATGATTTAATGTGAGATTTTGGTTAGTCAAGAAGTGTTTGACCTGCTACCATTTACAGGTTTATGAAGAGTTGATAAAGCAAAGTAGAAAATATGTTAATTGCTATGAAAAACAAATGGTCTACTGAGAAAGAAAGAACAGAAATATTTCCAGGCTATATGCCTTAGTAGTAATCAGACATAAAAAGAAGAGGAAGGAAACTCTTTACAGACATGCTTCAAATTTTTGCAACTACCTATGACTACTTCTTGATACTTGATGACAATCACCATAACTTTCATCTCTGTTTCTTGCGTCAGCCAGTACAACCATAAGCAATACAAAATGCAATTGCTATAATGCAGTAAGTATGCAAGACAGTGGAAGTTGACATAAGAATCATATGTAGGTCTTCACTGTTACTCTTTTCTCAAACACATATGTTACTGGTAATTTCAAATGAGCAAAACATTTGTATGACATTAAACAAACATACATGCAAAGTGTTGTTTTATAATATTAATAATAAAAATACAGATACAATTTTTCTTAACCATTAAATAAAATTGTGTTCAAGGGCCTATGCACATCCACAAATACCATTTTATAATGCTTACTTCAAATACCTTCCATATACCTTAGACACCTAATGGAGGTCTTAATAGAAGTTATCAACAGGATATTTTGTGGGCCTAGGTCTTATCATTGATTACACAAGAGTCTAGGATACTCACATTCCTTACTCCTTCAACCATATGCCTTAAGATAGGTGGAATGAACTGGAGACCCAGGGCAGTATTAGGACTCTTCAGCCATTTACATATTTACTAAATCTCCTGCTTTCTCTTCTGTATCAGTTCCCTTGTAACAATAAGCATGGCAAGAGAGTCTTCCTACATACCATTATCAATGAAGCAGCCAGAGCTTTAAAAATATCTGTACTAGGTCTATCTAGATAAACATCACTTTCTCTCTCACATTGCTTTCTTTTTATCTCATTAATGGGAAGGAAGTGGACATGGCTCAGAAGGCAAAGGGTCCATAGCTGATCTCATATCACAATTAACAGACGTTTCAGTCTGACTTCTCTTCACCACAGCATGCATCTCTCTCTTGCACAATTTGAGTTTATGTAGAAATTTCCTAGGGACTATTGCCACATAAAAGGGGACAGTTGCATGTTGGTGTACATTAACTATGTTTTTCTTGGCTTCCAGTATGGATTTTGCAGAATGGAGTATTGTAAATAAAGCTGCTTTTTTTCCTGCTAATGAAGACAGTTTGCTATTATCCAGCTTATACATATTCTTTTTTAATTTTTTTAATTTGTCTTCTTGTAGAAAGAAAAAAAGATACTTTGAAGTATTAGAATTGTGTTCACTTTACACCTTATTGTTTTGTATGCCTTGTCACATCCTCTATTATTCATCTTCTCTTTAAACTCTCTTAAAACCTAGCCTTTTTAGCTTTGTTTACTACAAAATATAATTTAATATTTCTAATTACATTTGTCATCCACTTTGAATTCTGTGTGTTGTCCCACATCTTCCTGAAATATGCCAACCAGAAATGAACCCAGTTTTCCTTGTGAGTGCATAAAATTGAGTTGTATAATCCAGCAGTGGTGAGGCCCCACTGTGTCCAGTTTTGGGCCCTTTACCATAAGAAAGACATTGAAGTGTTAGAGTAGGTCCAGAGAAGGGCAATGAAGATGGTGAGGGGTCTGAAGAGTAAGCCTTATGAAGAATGAGGGAGCTGGGGTTGGGGTTGTTAAGCGTAAAGAAAAGGAGGTCAAGCGGAGACCTTATCGCTCTCTACAACCACCTGAAAGGAGATTGTAGAGGGGTGGGGATTGGTCTCTTCTCCCAAGTCTTAGGTGATAGGACAAGAGGAAATGGCCTCAAGCTGCACAAGGGGAGGTTCAGATTGGATATTGGGAAGAATTTTTATACTGAAAGAGTTATTAAGCATTGTAATGGACTGCCATTTGAAACTGGAGTTTTTCAAAAGATAGATTGACGTAGTGCTTAGAGACATAGTTTAGTAATGTGGGATGTCCTTTGTGTGGTTTTATTTTGGGGTGTGTGAGGACGTTTCTTTGCTTGCTTGCTTGTTTGTTTGTTTGTTTGTTTGTTTTTTCAGAGTTAGGTGATGGTTGAACTAGATGATCTTAAAGGTCCCTCCCAACCTAGATGATTCTATGATTGTGTGATTCTACCCTTAGTTATGTTTTCCACTTTTTTTTCCTCATCTATCTGCTTTTTGATTAGCAATATATGTCGAGGAAATGTTTACTTTGAGGGTGCACATGATGTTTTTTAAATCTTCCTGATTTTCTGTATCTTATTTAGACCTGGAATGAGGGACAAGATGTTTGCTTGGTTTATTATCATATGCATGACTTTTTCATTCTAAACCATATTTTCTGTACCTTGGAATCTATATTGCAGTCAATAAGTACAAGGGGATGGAACAGTTACCAAATATTCACATCCATACTAGAGCTATCTATATTTGAGCTAGGCTGACATATCATCAATGGACAGCTCATTGCATCACAAAACAGATGTGTAAAAATATACAACAAATTGTTTGAAGTAATGGAGAATTACCCTCTATATTTGTACAAACAGCAACTCCAAAGCTACCAAAAATTTCATAAGCTACTGAACAAGGCTCTGAGCTATCATTAACTCCTTTTGAATTACCTTTTATAACCTTGATTAAACTACAGATGTGATGATCTGAAGAAGCAACAGATTCAGGAACATTTGCTTATATATACAGACCCACTAGCTTCAACTCCTTTCATCGTTAACTTTAGCCATGATTTAAAATGTTCCCTTTGGTTGGGTCTTCAGCATGCAAATGAGCCTTATGTAGAAATACTTGAAATAACACCATCTTAGCATGTTAAACTCACCAGTTGTCACTGAACTTCACATAAGAATATTAGTTTGGTCTTAACTAGCATGTCTGTAGGATGATTATGTTCTCTGCTTAAAAGCCTTGCTATGCAGGTTTTCTACCAGTGTTTGCTTGTTCAGGAAATAATATTTTCAGTCTTGAAGCAAGACTGATTACTGCTGGCTCTTGTTTTCTGCCCTGTGCTCTACATACCTGTAATAAAATTCCCATTTTGACTAATGAGCTAGCTCCAAAAAACTATGGTATTATCTGAGTATAATCAATTCCTCAGCGTGAATAATGAAGATAGACTATGAAGGATTCATATAATGTCAAGCCTGCACTCTTCATCTATCCTGGACTATTATTATATTCTGAACAAAACACAGAATACAGCAGCCACCAGAGGTACATATTCCTGTGTAAGGTATAACTTTGTTTTTGTTTTTCAGTCACTGAGTGACTGATTCCTCAAGGAGTCTTTAATGAAATACAGACTACTTTGTGGAGTTTGGTTTTGGGGTTGTTTTTTTTTAAATTCTTTTCCTTGCTTCCACTTGAAAAACTTCAATCAGGAGAATCCAGGTGGTAATCAAGCTAGTATGAAACTGTTTTCATGGAATAATTTCAATGGATGTTACATGGTAATTACCACTCTAACATTAGCATTAACAGCAGGGATAATTGACTGAAGTCGCTGGCCCTAGTCCAAGATGACCCTGCCTATTATCTACCTCAACAAGCAGACTTGTACTTTTTTGGCTTGATGTTCATGCACATTTGTAGCAGTGAGCCTTTTAAAAAACAAAACCAAAAAAACCTAACCCCCCTGTTTTTAATATCAAATCAAAACCAGCATGAATGGTTTAAAATTGCTAACCTACTTATAGAAACACAATGTTAGCAAAATATTAATTTTCTAAGTTTCACATAGGAGTTTAATTACCTTTGGAGAGACAAATTAAGACATTTTAATGAAAATCTTAATCTGTGCTTTGGCTCGTACGTCATAAAAGAAAGAAAATGTAAGACATCTTTGCACTGCTCTAGTCCTGCTGCAATACCAATACTGATCTTTATACATAAGAATGGCGGGTTTTTGCAAACTTCAGTGACCTTTCTGGCATACATTGAATCATAGAAACATAGAATGGTTAGAGTTGGAAGGGACTTCAAAGAACACTGAGTTCCAACACCCCTGCCATGGGTAGAGACACCTCCTACTAGACCAGGTTGCTCAAAGCCCCATCCAGCCTGGCCTTGAACAATTCCAGGGGGGCATCCACAACGTCTCTGGGCAACCTGTTCCAGTGCCTCAACACCCTCACTGGAAAGAATTTATTCCTAACATCCAATCTAAATTTACTTCTTTCAGATTAAAAATGTTACCCCTCATCCTATCACTACACTCCCTGATAAGAAGTCTGTCCCTATCTTTCCTGTAGGCCCCCTTCAGGAACTGGAAGGCTGTTATAAGGTCTCCCTGGAGCCTTCTTTTCTCCAGGATGAACAACACGAACTCTCTCAGCCTGTCCTCATAGGAGAGGTGCTACATCCCTCTGATCATCCTTGTGGCCCTCTGCTGGACCCATCCAACAGCATGTCCTTCTTGTGCTGAGGACTCCAGAGCTGGACGCAGTATTCCAGGTGGGGTCTCACTGGAGCAGAGTAAAGGAGCAGAATCACCTCCTGTGACCTGCTGGCCACACTTCTTTTGATGCAGCCCAGGATGTAGTTTGCTTTCTGGGCTGCTGACACACATTGTCAGCTCATGTCACGCTTCTCATCCACCCACACCCCTAAGTGCCTCTCCTCAGGGCTGCTCTCAATCTACTCTCTACACAGCCTAAATTTGCACCTAGGACTGCTGTGAACCAGGTTCAGGACCTTGCATTTGGTCTGGTTTAACTTCATGGGGTTCACATGGGCCTCCCTCTCAAGCCTACCTGGGTTCTTCTGGATGGCAGCCCTTCCCTCCAGTGTGTGGACTGTGCCACACAGCTTGCTGTTGTCAGCAGACTTGCTAGGGGAACACTAAATCCCAGTGACCTTGTCTCCAATAAAGATGTTAAACAGCCCCCGTCCCAGTACTGACTCCTGAGGAATGCCACTCATCACTGGTTTCCACTTGGACATTGAGCCATTGACTGTAACCCTTTGAGTGTGGCCATCCAGCCAGTTCCTGACACACCGAGTGGTCCAACCATCAAATCCATTAATTTCCAATTTTGAGACTAGGACATGATCTGGGACAGTGTCAAATTCTTTGCATTAAGTTCAGCTAGATGGTGTCTGTTGCTCTACCTTATCTACCAATGATGTAGTGCCATCATTGAAAGTCACTGAATTTGTCAGGCATGACTTGCCATTGGTAACGTCATTGGCTGTCACCAATAATCTCCTTATTTTCTTTCTATATAGCTGTGAGCTATAACCGCACAAGTTCATTTCCTTTCCCTGGACACATATCTAACTCTCAGAAGAGGATTGCTTTATCAAATATTTAGAGTATTGCGTAGCCCTGATATTTTTTTGTCTTTGTAATGTTTCAACCTACAAGCACATAAAGCATAAGGATCTCATTATATCCCTAGCATTTTATGGAAATTCTTTAAATTCAGAGACTACTTATATAAAGGTTTCTGATGATACCTGAAGAGTGCAGAAAATGTGCATTAGGTGGTTGAAGTCTTTTGTATTAAGTTGAATTAGAAGAAAAATTGCAGTTGGTAAAGACAATAAGATTGTTTGGTGTTTGGTTGTTTGTTTTTATTTTTTTTTAATATATCCCAAAAGAATGTATTTTAGTCTCTTATTTCACAGAGATTATGTATTGGAAAAGTTTGCTTATGGATGCATCTCCTTGGGAAATTATTTTAGCTAAAACACTGGAATTACCCTTATATGCATGAGAACATATCTTCAAGATATGATGTCATTTTCACTTTTCTCTAAAATGAACTGATAGCTGGAGAATTTAAAGGCTGGAGACCAGATTTACCTTCTTTCTGAAGATATCTGATTTACCTTCTTTCTGAATCTTCTATTGGAAATGACATCTTCTGGGAGGTTATTTACTGCAATCTGACACCTTCAAGTGGGGTAGTGTCAATGCTAGGTTAGGTTAGACGGGGCTTCGGAAACCTCTAAGGACAGAGGTTATCTGGGTAATCTGATTTAGTAGTGCATCTTCTTCCTGGAGAAGGAATTTGTGCTAATGTGCAGAGTCAACCTTCCAAGTGTCCGGAGACCACTGGCTCATTTTTCACAGTGTGTTAGTCAAAAACAGAATTTGGTTCCATCATATTTTCAAGAAGTGGATTTCTATTAGCATTCTCTTTATCTTCCTCTTCATCACACCAAACAAGACCTGTTTATTTCGTATTTACCCCCAAATCCCTAAGTATCTGTGTAGACCAACACTGGGGCTTCTCCAGCTTCTTACTGTCCTTCTCGAAATAATTCATTATGGGGGAGCAAATCACTGTACAAAGCACTGCTATGGTGGCCTCATCAGTAGGCAGTTGGCTGGAACAGCAGCTTTCTTGTACTTGTTATCCATAGTTGTTGGATATAGTTATATGTTTTGATTGCAGATTTTGCCCGGTACATTATTTTCAATGAGAGCACACTGTTGTCTCAAAATCAGTTTAGTTGAATTATCAAGACTTTGTCAAGCAAAGCTGCTGCACAGCTCGTTACTTCCTAATCTGTACTCGAGCACGAGGATATACTGCTTCAGTATACTGCTTGGCAGTATACTTGATGAACTTTGTGAGGCTTCAGTTGGTCAAACAATTAAGTATCTCACGGTCCTCCAGGGCTGGAGCTCTACCATTCAGTGTGCTGATCATCACCCCACAATGCATCATTGTTCAAGTTTTTCTTGAGAGTGCCTTCTCTCTTTTCAACCAGGTTATTCACAAAGAGAATGAATAATATTGGCTTCAGCATGAAACCTGGTGTACAGTGCTGTTCCTGGCCACAAACTGGATGCTGGCTGAGATATTGATTGCTATCATTTGTCCCTGGCTGTTAAGCCAAATTTCAGAGTCTCTAACAATCTGTTCATTTAGTGCAGATTTATTCAGATTCCACATGAGGATGTTGTGGGAAATGGTCTCAAAAGCCTTTCAGAAGTTGAGATACACCTGTTGTTATTTCCTTCTCCCAGTAGTCAGTCATTTAATTGTAGAAAGCGTTTATACCAGTCAAGGAAGATTGCCCTTGGTAAATTTGATTACCTTCTTGTCTGTCATGCATTTGAAGCCTACCTTGGTTTTGAAGAGGTCATGCTTCATGATCTTGTCAAGACTGAGGTGAAAATGACCTGCCTTTAGTTTTATTGGTCTGCTTAGACATGTTCTTAGACATGTATGCAACATGAGCCATCTTCCTAGTTCTTTATGACCTCTCTCAATAACAATGATTTTTCAGGATGATAATGGCCCTACAGTTTCATCAGGAGCTCTTTCAACACATTTAGGTGAATTCCACTCTCCCCAACAAATTGGGGAGGATTCCCAGCTTCCCTAAGTAATACCAAATCTGTTGCCCTCCACCTTTGGCTGTCTCTCTCCTTCCCAAAATATTTTTTTTAACACAAATATCTGGGATTGAGTTTTTCTGGAGATTACAGTCAAGAAAGGAGTTGAGTACCTGTGCCTTTGCCTTAATGCTCACTACACTGCCTTTTCCATTCAGCAATGGATGCACATTTTCTCTGAGCTTCCATTCACTATTAGTATGCTTGTAGAACCTCCTTCTTATTATTCTTTATGTCCCTTGATAGTTTTACCTTTGTCTTCACTTTGTCCTCCTAATTTCTATTTTAAGTGCCAACCCACAATAAGTAAACAAAACTCCCCAAACCATTCCACTTATTAAAACTGCCTTGCATAAAAAACCCAGTGTTCCACTGAAAATCGTGATCTTCCTATACAGCGAGATTATATCTTCCTGACATCTCTGTAAATGTCCTTTAGTAATTGAACAGACCTTTTGGTCCACCTTCCTCTTCATGGTTGTGGGATTCTGCCTATCTGTTCCTTCCCTAAAATACAGTGTCTTAGCACTTTTGCCTACTTTCTCTCAGATCCTGAGTGTAGTCATGTTATAGTCATTACCACTGAAAATGCGATCTATGATCACATTTATTATGTTTTAGGGAGCAAAAATTCAAGATGATCTTTAATCCTCACTAACCACTCATTGGCTGATTGAGATAATTGTTAGCAATGCAATCTGGAAACTTCCTAAATTGCTTTCACAATGCCGTGCTACCCTGCCTGAAGAAGTCTGAGCAGCTGGACAATCTGGCATGAGGATATGGGCCTTTTACAGGGAGACTTTTGCTGTTGATCTCTAGAAAGCCACATCCATTTCATGCTCTTTCTTCCATGGCATGCAACACAGCCCAAAAATTGTAAGTTTTACTGTTCCCTGAAATCTTGTCTTAAATATTCAACAGATGCATCTGCAGTTTCATAGTGAAACTCTGTGCAGTTAAGGAGCTCTTTTACAGAAAGTTAAATTTCTTTCTTCTTTCCCTTGGCTATCCTTCCTATGCATTAGTTTAACAATAATTTTTCAGGCAGCTTGAAACAAGCTTCTGAAATCCCTCCTTTTCTGACCAGAATTCTGAAAGTCTCCCTCTTACCTCTTTAGTCTTAATCATTACTTCAGGGCTCTAGTCCTCACTCCCAGCAAAGAGTTTAAAGCTTTTGCATTGGGTTAGCATGTTTGTACACAAATACGTTCTCCCCAATTTTTATTAAGTGCATTCCATCTCTTCCCAGTGGTACCCCTTAATCATCAATTGAAGGACAATTATCAAAGAAGCCCAAACATTTTTAGTGACAGTAGACACACAGTTACGTGTTATTCTGCCCATTGTGTCTGTTTCTACTCAGGTCTCCTTAATTGGAGGGATTACAGAGAAAAACACTCAGGAAACTGTTGCTCTCACCCTTGCCCTCAGAGATCTGTTCAGGCTTTTCCCTGTGTACATGACTAGTTTCCACACAGCAGAGCAGATAGGGCTAATAACTGGACCATCATGGTGTGACTGAATGATCCTTGTAAGTTTCTGTCTGCAAGTTGGTGGATGTGGATTTTGAAAAGTGGCAAACTTCCCTGCAATGACAGATCACACTAGGAAGCAGATGCCTCTGTGCCATTCAGAACAAAATCACCAAACACTAATGTTTCTAAGTTCTTCTTGATACTGTTTCTCACCCAAAAACCTGAGTTACCGATACAAGAAACTTCTCTAAATGGAATTCATTCTTCCCACTCAATTCTAAGGGCCATGATATGCTCTCTAGGTTTCCTTTCACTGATGAAAGTAGTGAGAAATGGAGAAAGAGGAAAGGAGATTCTATGTCATGGTCAGACAAGCATACTGATCAGCAAGATATTTACATGTGACCGGCCCCTTTTGCCTTCTTTTTCCTCTGCTTTCCCTTGCTGACTCGTCCCCAGTCTATTTTGCTCCCTTCCTTTGTTTTTTTGGTCTTTTTCCCTAAATTCCTCATGGTAAGTCTTGGTACAATCCCAAGACTGTCTTCCCCAGCATCCCATAAGAAGTGCAGTCTTTAGGTGGTAACCTCCCTTAGTCTGTAGAGCAATTCGGACAGAAACCCTCAGCTCTCATTGATACAGGTTAATGTCTTTCACAGCTGGACAATGGGCTGATACTTGTGACAGCCTTCAGAGGACCTGGGCCAGGGTGTTCAGGTGCCTCCAGTTATTTTATCAGGTTCTTCCTATATGTTCCTTTGTATTTACTGAGATGAGTTTTAATTACATAATCTAATTTTGGCAAACTAACATTTCATATCTGGAAACAACCTGTCTTCTGCTACAAGAAATTATAAATTATACGCATTCCAGGAAGTTTTTTTTTGTATCAGCTATACCATTCCTGTCATTTTGATAGCATTTATGCTCTCATTTATCTTTTTCATCTCCTGTTTGTCATACTAGGTGCAATCAACGTTGCTCACTCTCTTCTCTAATGCAATGCTGGGTAAAGGAGCTGCATCAGTGTCCCAATGTAATCAGCACTGGTGAAACCCCACCTCAAATACTATGTCCAGTTTTGGGACATTACTACAAAAAAGATATTGAGGTGCAGAAAAGGGTAATAAAGCTGGTGAGGGGTCAAGAGCAAAAGTCTTATGAAGAGTGGCTGAGGAAGCTGGATTGTTTAGTCTGGAGAAAAGGAGGTTGAAGGGAGACCTTATCGCTCTCTAAAGCTACCTGAAAGAAGGTTGTAGCAAGGTGGGGATCAGTCCCTTGTCCCATGTAACAAGTGATAGAACAAGAGGAAATGGCCTAAAGTTCCACCAGGGGAGGTTTAGGAATGATATTAGGAAAAAAATTCTTCACCAAAAGGGTTATCAATCATTGGAACAGGTTGCCTATGGAACTGGTTGAGTCACCATTCCTGGAGGTATTTAAAAGACAGGTAGATGTGGTGGTTCATGAAGTGGTTTAGTAGTGGACTTGGCAATGCTAGGTTAACAGTTGGACTGGATGATCATAAAGGTCCCTTCGAATCTAGACAATTCTATGATTCCATGTACCAGAAGATGTGTCTTATAGGTGAGGACACCACTGTTATGTTCAGCCCCAGGGAGGAGCTGCAGGATCCTCCTGGTTACAGCATGAACCTGGATGAGAGAGGTTCAACTCCTAGGCATGCTCGGGTATTAAAATGTACAAGGACTGCCTCCAACAGAGAACCTCCAGGTTACAGCGTGAACCTGGATGATGGCAACCAGCACTAGATGACCTGTCACAGTTTGATCTGGGTTGGCCAATGATCAGACAACAGATGCTCTCCCCCCCACCTCTTGCTCCAAGGAGAGGAAGAAGAGAGGTAAAGAGATTTATGAGTTTTAAAAAAACACCTAATCTACTTTAATGAAATATTAATAATAAAATAAAAAGGAAATACTGGAATAGATACAACATATACAAAAACACATCAAGCTGTCAGAGATGTCACCAGACGGTACTGGGGAAGTTCCAAATTGCAGGCTGGAGTGAGTGACAAATGGGAACTGGATTCCAGACCTTGATTCAGAATACAATAGATAGCAACAAAAGTAGATGAACTGATAGGGTCCTCCTCAGATACCAGTTACTGAAGAAAGAGAACCATTAACAAAGCCAAGCCATTGAAGAAGAGCCAATTCTTTAAACCCTCAGTTTTTATAATGAGCATGGCAGAGGGAATGGAATACCCTATTGGTCAGTTTGGGACACCTGTCCTGTCCACTATTCCCCACAGATGCAACCCCTCCACAGGGTAAACTGTCAAGTCAGATGACCCTGGCTGCCGCTGCAACAAGTATAAGCAAGAGCCTCTCTCACTGAAGAGAAAGTTGTCTCTGTTCCACCACAAACCAGGACAAGACCTTTATTTGTAGTGGCTATCAAAGGACTTCATCTGGCTACATCAAGTCCTGGGGATCATGTCTTTTGGTGCATAGTCATCATGGCAGGTTTTTTCTGTGTCCAGCACCTGCCTCTGGATCCCCTTTGCTTTATCAGTGCACTGACTGAGACTGTTAACTCAGTTTCTCATGTTTATACATGGTTTCCATCAGTCGGGCTCATTGATATCCTCTGTTGCCAGATAAATAGGAAGCCAGCTGTGAGTTCGCTCTGCAAGATTCTCTGTTTGGCAGCGAATTTCTCACACTGTCTGCTAGTTCCTGCCCTTGTTTCACTTTTTTTTTTTTTTTGTAATCACTGGCACTACCACACACTGCTTCCTCCCATGCTGCTCATCTGAAAACTCCTGATAGTACATGAGAGAAGTAAACATTGCTAAAAAAAAATCCATAGAAAAGGCACATTACCACTTATGATCTCTCCAGTGCAAGTGTTTTAGTTTTGTTATTTTCAGAGTAGGTTTTTCATGTACTGTCTTTGATACTAGATGCAATAAATTAAAACAAACAAAAAACCAAACAAAAACTCAAAAAAAAAAAACCTCAAAAAACCCTCAAAAACTCAAAATGTCAAAATTTTCTGCCAGCACACTTCCTTCAGTTAGGATCATGAAAAAATATCCTGTATGTGTACTCATCCACAAAAATAACATTGCTGAGAAATTCTTTGTAGAGGCACAAAACTTATAACTGGAATGGTACAGTAAATCCTGCCCAGCACTGAAATATAACTAAGCATGTTTCAAAACTTTCCTAAGATACATTTATCCTACTCCACCTGGTCCTCTCCCAAACTACTCCCAGGCAGGCTCTGGTATTAAAATGTACAAGGTCTGCTTCCAATAGAGCTTTGCATAAAGCCATTATAGTGTGAAGGCAGAGAAAGTTTATTATCTTATGCGGACTATTATGTGCCAACTAGCCATTTCCATTTCAAATGAAGAAAACAAAGCAATCATTAACCGAGGATGATTTGACTATAAATTCTATACTCAAAAATTACAGGGTTTGTAAGTTTTTATAAGTGTGGGGAGATCTTACAGTTCTTTTTTAAAAAAAAGTATCGTTATTAGAAGTATGACATAGAGATTCTGTAATTGCAGCTAAAATAAAAATTATTTGCAACTAACCTAACTTGCTACTTCCTTGCTACTTCCTCCCAAGTTTTCTTTTCTGCATGTTCCTCTTGAAAATTTTTGCCTCTTGCTGTGAAACAATACATCAAGCTGCATAAAGAGTCTTTGTTCCAGATAATCTAAAATCAGCCTATTTAGTCTGAATATAGCATAATTTAGAATGGAATATTTCACTCATTCGTGATAAATTTTAATACTACTTTTTTTCTGTCCAGTAGAGAGAAAAATGTGCATCGTCAGAAGACACTATTTCTTTTCAGTTCTTACTTCACTGCAAAGCTAAGCATGTGGGGAGAAAGAAAAATAATTACAAATGCAAGGAAGTTACACAAAAAACAATAGAACAAATAAAAGTTACATTAGGAACTGCAGTGGATATTTATTTTGAAATAAATAGAATGGAAAAAAAGATAACGCAAAACCATTGGAAATCTCAAAAAGATGTGCAACAGGAGAGAAAGAAAATACATGCAAAAATAATTTCAAAAACATTTAAAACTGCAATACAATTTGATATCCATTTTGAGAAAAATAAATAAATCACGAAGCAAGGGTGGGAATGCAGGATACTGTAAGTGAATAAGGGACACGGTAGTGAAAGATAATATCTTCTAATGAATTTCTGAACATAAGTCCAGTCACTAATATAAAAACTTAAAAGTTATTGAAAACATATAAAGACCATATTTTGGGCACCGTTCTACTAGTAAAAAGCATTCTGCCTAGCAAAAAATTGACAACACAATTCCTAGTCTATATAAATACTGAATTCAAACAGCCTATATGACAGATATCACACTAAATTAGCCATAAAATTTGGAGAATTTACAGTGAAAATTGCTTAATGTAATTTTTTTAAACAACAGTACTGTTACTATGTTATCTGATATTGCTCCTTATTGAAGTACTGATTAAAATGAATCTGAAAATAGGTCATAAATATTGGTTTGCATTTATTATAGATTAGATTATTTATTAGATTAATACTTAGATTAGATTATATATTATTGTAGAAGGATGTAAATTTAAGATATTAGCTTATGTCAAACAAGACATATATCTATACTAACCATATTTTTCTTATTTTAGAAAATGAAAAAGAAGTTATGGATCTCAGTGGAGTAGTTAGGTTAAAAATTTTGTATGAACCAGAATATTTTTCCCACTCTCAGCAGGGGCGGGAGCAGGGTAGCTGGGGGCACCAGAGCAGCCCCAGCCCTGGGCATTGAGAACCTCCTTGGGTAACAGGGATGGGTTGAGGCCATGCTGGGACATTGGCCTGCAGGTAGATCTGGCATGGTAGGACCCATGGTCCAGGAAGGGCAGGGATGTAAGGAACTGGAGACCTGCCATTCTGAGGCAGGGGCTGATGGTCCTGGGAGGCTGACATATTGTCCTGGGCTGTGGGCGAAGTGGAAGGTTGTGCTGGGAGCACTGAGACAGGTCATTAAGGTCCTAACAGTTTTCTCAGTCTGCTTCTCAAATTGCTTTATTTCTGGGAATATTTATTATTGATACTTATGTCTGCTGCTTTCCAATATGTCCCTCAGCTGTTGTGTTGGTTTTTTTTTTTTCCTTTAAAACTCCTGGCATGTTGTTTTTTTGAGTTGTGTGGGTCTGGCTGACTGCTGTACTAACTGCATCATTTTGCTCTTGCTTCCCCCAAATCTTGCTCTGCTCATTTCAGACCATCATTACTCCAACTTCTCAGGACCTCTCTGAATCCAGTCTTTGTTCTCTGAAGATCTTAAAGCTGTCTCACCTGAATTGCTCTAGAATGAAAGTGTGGTGCTTTGTTCCATGTCATTAATGAACTAGACTGAACTGTCCAGTACCCAGGCAAGCACTGGTGGTAATAGAGCTGGGGAAGGATCTACTGATAACTACTCTCTAAGTACATTTTTATCAACTTATGAACTAATTTAACTGTAATTTGTGGAGAATCACAGGATAGCTGAGTACAGAGCAATCTAATCAAGATCAGGATCTTAAAGAACAATGATCTATTCCACTGTAACAAAGGAAAGTACGTCTTTCCTGAAGAATTTGGGCTTCCTAAGTATTGAAATTTTTGTTTCAGTTGTAACTGTTTCTAATGTGTCTATAGAGAAAAGATGAGATACTACAGAAATTGATGGGTTTAAGTTCTAAGGACTGACTCTCACTAGCAAGAAAAATATCAGACTTCATATGTGACTAATATGTCACAAACGCAAATGCAATCACCTCAAATACATACAGATGCATAAATATTGCATACTTTTCATTTGGCGTGAAGAAAGCGGAGTTAGTTTGAGACTAGCCATACACATTTTGATATTTTTTGCTATTTATGAGGCAAAAGTTATTTCTGAAACAAAATTTTAATCTCATTACAAGCCATTATAACACTTCAGCTCATAAGGCAAGATGGACTTCTTCCTGACTTGGATTTTTACACATCATTGACAAAAATAGAAACATTTTTGCCATCCATTCTCAGTATTGTATAGCCATTTCTATGTACTCAAGTCCTGTTAAGGAAAAAAGCAAAACTATTTGCTGACTCAGTTCTAATCAAGTCTATTAGCTGACATCTTATCACTCTAAAACATTATCCAAAGTAATCATTTACTTTGCTGAATGCTCAAATAAAATTTGACTCAGTCTAGAGAACTCCTCTTCTGCAGGAGGAAGAAATATAGAACATGCTGACACTTTAAGAAAAAAAATTTAAAATCCTTTAACCCTTTTATCCCAGAATTTGATAGCTGTAGTATACAGTGAAGGAAAAGCAGTAAAAGATTAATTTTATAAAGCTACATTCCCTCCTCTGCCATGAAATGAGAACTGAAAGTTACATTTCTCTAAGTTCCTTGTGACCTTTACAGATTTTTAGCTGGGATTTTCTTCCTGGCATATAGAAAATCACATACCTCAGACAAAATCCCTTCAGGGTGAACTGCTTTCAAGAAAAGACTTTTGACTCTTTACTGGCCAACAGGTAGCAAAGCCCCTACAGAAGTCATCCTGCCAAAATACCAAATGTGCCTACATAAACTACATAAATGTGCAGACCTTGGGAAGTTATGCAGTTTGTAATTGACCGAATCAACAGTAATTTTTAAACTGTGTGTATTTGTGATTCATAAGAACAAACTGAGTGATAGGCAGTGAAGATGAAATGGGGAAGACAGCCCTGCTGAATGCATCTCAAAACTTTTTGTTATCTTTTTCTGTTTTTATGTGGCTAATTTTTCTTTTTCTGGTATTTCTACCCTGTATCACAAATTATTTTGAGGGTTTGTTTTAAAGTGTTGTCCCATTTATAAAGTTTTGTAACCAGTGAGTTACAATTCCTTATGAATCCCACCATTGTCAAGTGGTGGGCAATATTATCTTTGTGTAAAGATTCTCCATTATTCCTCCTTTCATTAAAATTCCAAGAAAAATCTTCTATATCACAAACAAACAAACAAACCACAACAAACCTGTAAAATAAACTTTCAGTGTATATTCTGCAGACTAATACATAAATAAGTGCCACTGCTAGTAACAAGCTACAGTCACCATATTAACTTGACAAAGATCTGAAGAGAAGACTTTTTTTGTCTGAACATGTGTTAGTTTTTCTGGATCTTTAATTTGTCTTATTTATCTGTAATAACAACGAATAAACCAACCCCCCAAAAAAACAACTAACCAAAACAACCCAAAAAAAACCACCAAAACACCAACATATCAAATGTGGTTATTACTTAATTTGCTATATTTTTACTTAGATTTGTATAACTGGGTGGCATAACTATAATTTTAAAATATATGCTAGTGATAAGTGAGTTGCTATTGCCAAGACTATAAACAGGTCACCAAAGGTCAATTATTCATAGTTAAAGAAATGCAGACTTGATAACTGGAAGAAAACCATTTTAAGGGCAAAGAGAATATGAAACATTGTGTAAAATATGCAAATGCACCATACACAAGGGATTTAGTTGTAACAAGGAGTAGCAGTTCAATGAAAGGAAGACAGTGGTTTGTAATATTTACAAAGAAAAATACACAAATTAGAAAATTCTGCTGTTAAGACTTCCTGCACACACACCACTGTCTTCTCTCTTCTCTCGTATACATAATTATTAGCAATACGATGATGCGGAGTTTTTCTTCCTCTACAGGATCTTGCCTTATGCTTTTCATCGCATATTGAACAAAGCCAGAAGAATTTTCAAGGGATTATAAAATAAGCACAACAATGTCTACTAAAAGGTTTTAAAAGTTGAACATCTTTTGTCATGTAATTTATACACATATAGGTATCTAATAAGACTTGGAGGCTAAGAAGAATGTATGGCTTCCTATGTAGTCAGAATAGCTAAATATTCAAAAAAGGGTGTACAAAATCTAACGTTCTCGGTTAGCCTAATAGCAAATATGTTGGAGAAAAATATACCTTGATCTCCATTTTTCCCAGTCATCTTACTCTATATTGCAGATGGAATTCCATCTTTAACTGTGAATCACATCCTTAATATTTCTTCTGGAGTTCAACATGTAGGTTAACTCTCTCTCAACCCCAGCTCAAGACAGAACAGTAACATGTATGTCTGCAGACATCTTTTTATTTTAGAGAAATTTTAATTTTAAAACTTAATGGTGAAAATGAGCATTCAGTTACTTCATAGAGCCATAAAATCATAAAACATCTATTTTCAGTGTTTTCATAAATGGAATATGTGGGTGTGCAATTTTGGAAGTAAGAGGAGTTTAATTGTGTGAATTCATTGTAATTTAACATAAATTCCAGAAAGAAAGTACATGTTTACTATGCAGAAAACACAGGAGTGCATCAAAAATATGCACAGAAATAAAAATGGTAGAAAAGAGCTGAAGAGAATTATGTATTTTCAGTCACTTTTAAACTCACTTGCCATCCATTCATTCAAGCAAACATTTTTTCAAACAGTAACCTCTTCTCATGTATTTAATAACTTTCAACTGTGGGAAAGGGTTCTACTCCAAAGGTTCTGTAGATACAGAATCACAGATTCATAGAATTGTCTAGGTTGGAAGAGACCCTTGGGATCATCGAGTCCAACCATCTACCCTACTCTACAAAGTCATCCCTACACCATGTCCCTTAGCACTGTATCTAAACGGCCCTCAAACACAGCCAGGGATGGTGACTCAACCACCTCCCTGGGCAGCCTATTCCAATGCCCAACCACTCTTTCTGTGAAAAATTCTTTCTTAATTTTTAGTCTAAACCTACCCTGTTAGAGCTTGAAGCCATTCCTTCTCGTTCTCTCACTAATTACCTGTGAGAAGAGACCAGCACCAACCTGTCTACAGTGTCCTTTCAAGTAGTTGTAGAGAGTGATGAGGTCTCCCCTTAGCCTCTTCCTCAAACGAAACAGCCCCAGCTCCTTCAACCATTCTTCATAGGATTTGTTCTCCAGACCCTTCATCAGCTTTGTTGCCATCCTCTGTACTTGCTGCAGCACCTTGATATCTCTCTTGTATTGAGGTGCCCAGAACTGGACACAATACTCAAGGTGCCTCACCAGTGCTGAGTACAGGGGGACAATCACCTCCCTACTTCTGCTGGTCACACTATTTCTAATACATGCCAGGATGCCATTGGCTTTCTTGGCCACCTGGGCACACTGCTGGCTCATATTCAGCCGCTTGTCAATTAAAACCCCCAGGTCTTTTTCTGCCAGGCAGCTTTCCAGCCACACTTCCACAAGCCTGTAGCGGTGCATGGGGTTATTGTGGCCCAAGTGCAAGACCTGGCCCTTGGCCTTGCTGAAGCTCATACCATTAATGTTTGCCCAATGATCCAATCTAAGTCTCTCTGTAGAGCTTCCCTCACATCCTCATGTGAATCAACACTCCTGCTTAACTTGGTGTCATCTGCAAACTTGCTAATGATACACCCTATGTCCTTATCGAGATCATGAATAAAGATGTTAAACAGAAATGGCCCCAACACTGAGCCCTGAGGCATACCACTTGTGGCCGGCCTCCAGGTGGGTTTCAATCCATTGAGCACCATTCTTTGGGATCTTCCATCCAGCCAGTGCTTTATCCAGCAGATCGTATGCTCATCCAGACTGTGTGCAGCCAGTTTTTCCACAAGAATTCTATGGGGGACAGTATTGAACGCTTTTTGAAAGTCCGGGTATACAATATCCACAGTCTTTCCCTCATCCAATAATCAGGTCATCTTGTAATAGAAGGAGATCAAGTTCGTCTGGCAGGATCTACCTTTCATAAACCCATGCTGACTAGGCCTCATCCTCCGGTTATTCATTATGTGGCTTGTGATGGCTCTCAAGATCACCTGTTCCATGACCTTCCCTGGTATCGAGGACAGGCTGACAGGTCTATAGTTTCCTGAATCCTCCTTTTTGCCTTTCTTGTAGATGGGTATTACATTTGCCACCCTCCAGTCCATTGGGACCTGCCCACTTAGCCATGACTTCATGTAAATGATAAAAAATGGTTTGGTGAGCGCGTCTGCCAAGTCTTTCAGCACTCTTGGGTGTAGCCCATCCAGTCCCACAGACTCGTGTACATCCAAGCAAATTAGCAGGTCGCTGATCTCTTCCTCTTTAATTGTGATGTCATGGGAAAAGCATCATGGGAAAGGTTGTAGAAGGGGCTGAATTGATCACCTCACAAAGCCTTCTAGGATCAGCCATATACTTGCTGACACAGGAACAGACCATTAGATCAATAACGTTGAGGAAACCTATTTTCTTTAGACATTTATACCCTCAGGATAAACAGTAGACTCAATGGCCTGACTAGAATAGACAGGATGCTTACGTAAAACTCTGTGTTCATGTGAGCCCTAAGTAAATGATAGTATTAATTCACCTATGCTCATCTCTTCTTTATCACTTGTGGTAGAGCAAAATATAGCATCACGTAGCTTTTTAAAGCATTTGTAGCAGCTAGTATTTCTTCACATGTAACAGATATTTCTGCCTGCTGTGTATAAAGCTGAAGCAGGAAGCATATACAAGAAGTATTTTAGTAGTTATGGCAACTACTGTTAGAAACAAGGGTTGGATAAAGAGCATGTGTTGCATCATAACAGATTCCTGTTGTTTCCTAATCCTAGAAAAATTGAGTTGTTGTCAAGTTAAATACAAATTTAATGGTTTGCTTCCATTTTTTTAAAAATGAAGTTGATACATGATATCATTTTGTTTACTAAAAAAAAATATCTTAGTTTTAGTGGGAAGTAGCAAGGAAATAATGCTACCATATTAAAATACTTATAGCATCAGAATTACCATTTTAAGATATCAGTGGAAGAAATCCTTTAGTTCTATAAATTGTCAACATGAATATTTAAGAAACATGGAGATCAACTCATCAGAATCTTAACATACTTGATTAAGAAGTTAGATCATCTAGTCAAACCACTTATAAGGAAGGTTAAACATGACTGAATATTCCTACTTATCTGTATTGATCTGCCTTTTAAAAATATTCCAATTCTTAATAATATTGTTATATTTATTATTAGGAGTAAGATGAGAATAAATTAAAAATATTTAATAAGTCATTGGATCCTGTACTGCATGGAGAATCCTGATTAACCCAGAGAGTTTTATCTGTGCCTTTTTCTGGTATTACCATATTCCGTCAGAAATGACATTAAAAGATCTAATTTTCTCTATTTCATCAAAGGAGGCTTGCAGAAAAGTCATTATTAATATTTACATTTATTCCTAATAGTCTTACTGCTCTATGACAAAGTCACATTAGGTAGGATTAATCTGAGCAGCTGTAGATTTTTCCTAAAACAGATATGTAGCGTAGGTCAGATGAATCACATCTCTAAGTGGATAACTGTCTCCAGTATAAAGGAAGCTTAGGATAACTACCTCATATGTAGAAGTCTACATTGTAAACGTCTAAAGTTAGACAAAAGAAATCCTGTCTCATGCTTTAAAACATGTGGCTCAAGCACTTGAGTACTGGTTTCATAACTAGATTACAAAGTGTATAGTGAAACCAACAGTGGGGTGTACAGAAACAGGCAAAATTTATTGAACATATTTGAAGTAAAGATTACTGGCGTTATATTATATTATTTTTTTTTCAGTGACCACTAGTGACTCATTTCAGTGTTGGCAGCCTTTTCAGCAATTATTGAAGTGGCGATTCCCATGGGGAGACATAGCTATGAGTAGGCTAATTTTCAGTCTGCAGGGGGATGGAGAATGTGGGTTAGTGTTCTGCTTGAATAGCCATTTGACAGGTTGTGAAATGGGAGCTAAGTACTGATGAAGCTGAGAATAGTTGTCCACTTGAAAACTCGTAAGAGGCAACAGTAATATGAGAAAATTGAAAATAAACTTACTATCACTGAGAAACAAAAATACTTGAAATTACCTACTCTTTGTATTATAGGTGCACACCTATTACATGTAAATCTAAAGTAAAACTTAAAATGCTACACTGATCCTAAAGGTTGCAAAAGTTTTTCAAGTCTGAATGAGAAGTCTTGATGTTCTAATTTAACAAACCAAAGGCAGTATTCACCTTTGGGCTAACAATCAGTATAAATATAACTGTTCTATTTAATAAAAATTAAAATGCTATTTGTATTTACAGGCACAATGAACTTCATCACTTAAACATAATCCTGGTCAGATATTGAAGACACAATATATAATTATTTTTCCTTAAGGCCAGGAGAAAACCAGCTGTTTGTAAAGACCCATCTCTACCTTTTTTCTAATATTGCAGTGATTCTGGTAAAAAAAGAAGTCTGTATATGTAGAGAAATTAATTATATAACATAGATTGGCTCCTTCCCAGGTGAATTCAGTCACTGCAGAAAAATTCTGTGGTGCTTTCAAAGTTTTTACAACAAGAATTATATAAATGTATTAATAAAATAACTCACTCTCTTTCCTCTCTCTGTGGTATTTTAGGAAACACAACAGGCATGTCTTGTTATGACAGATTAGTCTTTGAGGGAAAGTGGTAGCAGGATCTTGAGTGGAGAGCCTTTCAGACCAGCACAGCAATGTAAGGTTCAGCAGCATCTGGCAAGCTGGTGGTGATTCCTGGGTTCAAGTGTTAGAATCAGCCTGTAAATTGAAAGAAAAGAGTTTCTGATGCATATAAGTCTTTACAGCCTTTCTCGGTCCTGAAAGGGTTTACAACTTGAAATCAAAAAGCTAGTATGGGCCTGAAATCTGGAAAACTTCTGTTGGAGCAGTGGTGAGTGTTGCTTTGGAAGTGAACTGCTGAACTTGCTGGCCTTTAGCAAGGCAGCTTTTCATTGTGATTGCTGATGAAGTAGAATACTGTTGACCTACTCTGCAGTTGTCAAAATAAGGTTAAAACTGATGACTGGTATTTCCTGGGGCTGAATCAGTGTGAAGAATATGAGGCAAGTTGTACTTTGTTGATCCTGGATCTTAGTGGAAGCATGAAAAAAATATATGCCTGAGGGGAGATGCCAGGTATGAGAGGGTCTCAGGCTTCTGAGATGAGTAACGGAGAGGTAAATTCTATGCTGGTTGAAGTTTGTTTGGACTTTAAAATGGCATTGTTTTCAGTAACTATGATGTTTTCTTTATACTAGGAATCAAAACATGAGAAAAATGAATGCTACTTTGCATATTTTTATCCTGTATGGTTACATTCAGTGGGGCATGGTGAGCACTGAAACAGGAAAGACTGCAAGGCATATTGAAGTAAAATTTTTGGGAAAATGTGAGCTGGGATCAAATAGAAACAATGTATCAACACTGAGCATGGCAACATGATCTTCATGTACATCACAGTCACCTTTTCTCCAGATCTTCTTATTTACCTTCTCACCTGAATTTTTTCTCAAAGGAGGTGTTCATGATAAAATCCCTAGCACATCCTAGTCTATATGATGTGTAGCACCCCAATACAAGTGCAGCATCTTCTACTATTTTGAGCAAGCTCTCTAAATGTACCAGAATATGCTGTAAATGCACCCAGGTGAATGAATTAGAAAGGCACAGAATGAAAAGTTGCATCATTGATGTTTTCTTTGGATTTAAAAACGGGAGGCACAGAAAGGAAATTTGCCTTATCTATCTTCTGTCATCCTCCTCATGTTTACTTCCAAGTGAGGTCTGCGTCAATAAAAGTAAATTACCAATGTCTTTTTCCCTTGGGGAGCTTTTGAAGAGGAAGAAACTTTGCCCAAAATATTGTTCATCAAATGCTAGGAACTATTTCTCTTTTGGTTAAGTGTACACTGCAGCTCCTAGTAAGGTAACCATGTAACTTATTACATATTAACAGGAGAATGAGCTCTAAACTTATTCACTCTGTGTATAGACACAAATGCTCTTGCTGAGTCATAAACTGCAGCTTTCTACCCTAGTTTACTTGATGTGGTGTGTGTATAACTTGTATGAATAGATAGCCTGGTGATACACCTTACTTCAGCCAAGATAACATGCCATGTCCTCAGATCACATTAGAATTACAATGAAAAGAACCACACAAAAAGTTTTTATGAATCTTCTATGCACATTTAATGTACTTATTGAGGGAGAAAACTGGCTGCAATATTATTCCAGATCTTGGCAACTGTACGTCCACTGATACCTCTATGACTATACATATATAAAATAAATGATGCAGTTTTAGAATAATCTATTCTAAAACATTAAGAAAATGAGTTTCTGCATTTGTGATCATCCCTTGCTCTGCATAACATTTTAAAATAGAAGCCTTTAATAGTTTGATTTTGGCCTGGCAAAAAAAGAGTCTGTTTAGAGATTTTTCTGATTATGATGTAAAGATTTTAACTGCTTTCTGTACGGTCTGTGAAATAACAAATACTTCTTTCATAAGCAGACAGAAAATCATCTCTTGGTAATTTTAGAACACATTTTACTGGCTGTTCAGTATTTCTGTTCAGGAATAATAGCCTTCAACTGCTCATCTACATTTTTGATTATTAAATTTTAAAGAGTCTGACACTATGAGACATAAAGAATTAATATAATTCTATATCACAGCTGTGAAAGACTGAGGTTTTTTTTTCCTCTGTTGTATTCAGTGAAATTAGAAATACAGGATTTGTTTCTAGCAGGGAACTACACAGCTCATTCTAAGATTTTGTGTTATATTATACCAAGTAACTCCAAGTGTGAAGAAATGCTGTTTCTTTTTGCCATTATGCTATTTTTCAAAAAGAGCATTCTTTCCAGCTATGCATAGAAGAACAGTTTGAATCTGTGCCATTATTTTAATAGATTAATGAAATAATTATTACCTTATTATTAAATGAGGTAGTTCATGCTTCCCACACCCTTTCAATCATAGCATAACCTGCACTGAGAAATATTTATTATGAAGCCATTATTTGACAGATAAGTCTGGTAGGTAACTAAAAATATTCAAGCTTCTCCATTTCAGATAAGATCTTTGAAAAGAAGGTGCAGGAGCCAACTCCAGTAATACAACACGGGATATAATACAACAGTATGCAACAATGTTGCATAAAATTCAGAATCTTTTTGATTAAATGTATAAAGCCAAACTGTGATGTTTAGATGACAAAGACTAATTTCATGCACATCTTTCACATTAATAAGGACCCATCCACAATAGTCAACCATACATCATTTTAAGATTGCTAATTCACCTAACAGAATCACAGAATCACACAATCACCTAGGTTGGAAGGGACCTTTTAAAATCATCTAGTCCAACAAATGAAAAAAAAACAAACCAACAACAAAAAAACCCCAAACCAAACCAAAAAACCCAGCCACAAACAAACAAAAAATCCCCACACAAACCACACCCCAAACATCACCAACCCAACACTAATTCATATCCCCTAGCACCATGTCAACTTTTCTCTTGAATACCTCCAGGGATGGTGACCTGTCACTCACTCTTCAACCCATTAAAACATCCTTCCTCCGTAAGGGACAGTATTTGTGTATATTGTCAATACATCAATCCAACATCTATGTGCTGTTGCTGATAAATAGTTAACATCCAAACAAGAGGAACATCCCAAGCAAGAGGAACTAACATGTCTACACAAAGCATTGGCAAAAGTAAATTACTTTTTATACATATTTGTAGGTGACATGATTTCAAGAGAGGCAAACAGATTTGGGAACACTATTTCTTAGAAAAAAAACTTCAGAAAT
The DNA here is from genome assembly GCA_004320125.1 of Scolopax mira. NCBI lineage: Eukaryota > Metazoa > Chordata > Aves > Charadriiformes > Scolopacidae > Scolopax > Scolopax mira. The sequence goes on from BJBW01000264.1 coordinate 28,568, forward strand.
ATGTTCTATAATTTTCTACTTGTATCTGCACAAAGGGATTATAAAATGAACATAAAATGCTATTACATTGGATTAATGTTTCACTCACATATTTGCACCCATTTATTGCCCGGAAGGTAATAGAAACACAATCCTTATCTTGTTTCCACATATGTAGATTTGATTAAGTTATTCATAAGTAGATTTGGGTGGAAGCTGAACACACTACATCTATCCTAATTTTACCTGTCAGCTATGTAACACATCCAGTGGATTAATGGAACGATACAGATTTTTAGAAAAGTAAGCTAAGAAGATGTGGCTTACATCATTGTCCAGTTAATTGCTTTCATCTCCTAATATTTGTCTATCTTTTTTAATTACCTCTATCACTTGCCCCGCCTTTGTAGGTTCTGACTCCCGTGACTTCTTAGTCTTTTAGAGTTTAGAGAAGCAGCTGTAGAAAGATCATACCATCAAACTTTTTGTAATGAATTACAGCTAGAAGTAATCCCCACTTGTAGGCTTTACAGGCTTGACAGGCTTAACCACATGAGACAGTGCTCACAAGAACGATCAGAAGGAAAGTTCTAGCAGTCAGGAAACTGATGTCTCACTTCCAATTTCAAGCCACATAGGGCTGTATTTTAAAACAGTTTGTTTCACAGTAGCATTGATTGAGATCTGCAATCTGAAAAGTTTTAAGGAAGTATTCATTTAATCTGTCTTATGATATTAGCTATCCATCTTTGGTTATGGTAAATTTAGCAATTTCTTTGCAGTGAAGGGGCCTAGGGCATTAAGGAAGTCAGATGCCAAATCAGATTCCTGAGCTTAGAAAATCCTTCTAGATTCCTCCTCTTTAAGAAAGACATCTTTTTGCTCTGGTTATTGAATTAATATTTACAGTTTTCATATTCGAGAAGTGCAGAACCTGTAAATGCTCAGGCAAATAAAGGTGAAGTGTGCTAAGCCAGACATCAAAATTTCAGGGTAAAAAAAAATCTGAGACCTTTTTCTTGAAATCTAGAATATAATACCCTGTGATTATCCAATCTATATAAAACAGACTGTACTTTTCTTGCCTCTGCCAAGATTCCCAGGTCAACAGCATTACATAAGTGCAAAGTGTAATTGTAGCAACAAGTGGAAGAGAAAGAAACAGAAAAAGTAGCTAAATGTTAACCAATAATAGTGAGAAATATTTATACATTTAATTAAAAGAGAGAACTTCAGAATGATACTTAATTAGTTCTGCAATAGAAAAAATTATCATGAAAACACATGTGTAGGAACAATAAAAATGAGTCTTTTCCAAAGTGTATTTAATTACACGTAAAAAAATGGTATACAGAATATAATTAATACAAATTATATAAAGCTGTCTGCTTTTTTGGTTTTGTTTCATTTTTCAAATTACTGACATTTAGACAAAGTTGGCCATAATAATGGGAGTAGAAGTGCTAATGCAACCTGCAATCAGAACAGGACCTTAGCTGAGAAGCCATCTCAGAGTATATATAAATACTAAGACATGTCAAAAAACCTAAAGAAAACCTTCACATTTTAAAACACAAATATAAATAAATTCCTAAAGTGGACTGGCATAGTAATAAATGCATGTAGTTGGATAGCTTTATGATTTTCATTCTATTGAGTACAGAAACCAGAATCAGGGTTGCAAAGCACTGAAAGACTCATCTTCCTTTTCCAATAGGTAGCCATGAACATTATTTTTAGCTCCTCTATGTGTACACACTTACCTGTCCAAGAATTTAAATTTTAATTGTGAAATAAGGATGAAATTAGTTTTTCCTTCAGCTGTAACAGTTGTTTGGCTGGGTATCAGGAGTGTTCCTGCATGCAGCCATGGTGCTCTTAATGTTATCTAGAAACTCCCTAGATAGTCTCTGCATAGATGGGACAATGCACTGATCTGAAACAGCAAACTGACTTGAGATAAAATGATTGACTGAGCTCCTAGACACTGTCAAACACAACATTTGATGATTAACTGGTGCAGAAATTGTGAATTTTGAACAGTCCTAGACATTCCCCAATGCTGTGCATAGGCCAATTGGTAGGTGCTAATTTGTGCACTTAATTGTGTTGGTTCTCTTGGGGAAATCTAGCAGCTTCAGAGACTCTACCATTTCCTGATGTAGAAATGACCAAAAGATATATGAATAATATAAAATAGCATGTTTATGCTTATGCAGGCTCTGTCACATAGCAGTCTTTTGTATATAGTGAGGACAGACAAGAAATGTTTTGTACACCATTTAAGATAATATTCAGAGAATGATCATGCATTTTCTAAAGTGGTCACAGAAGACCATCAACCATCTAGATTCATTAGAACAGTTTGGAAAGTCTCAGCTGATTTGGATGAAGATACTGTTGAAAGGGGCCATTGCAACAGGGACTCCAATCATCATCCAAATAGAAACCAGACATCCTGTTTAACAGATTTGATTCCTCACATAAGCAATACCCTATTCAAAGATGCGAATAAATAAAGACTTCTTAAACAAACCCTGTCTGTGATGTTTGTGAAGCACCTTACACAGAATGTGATGTTCGTACTGAATGTTCTTTATAACATTTAGACCACAAAAGCAAAACAAAACATTTGTATGTAACACTAGAGTAAACAAAATCATCAGGGTAAAAACCTACTTTTTCAAACCTGATAGCCTAAAGTTAAGAATGGAAATCAGCACAAGAACAAGGAAAAAATAAATTACGACTGTCCTAAAAAGATCAGGTGTGATCAAGGAATGTCTTTTCAAGCTGCATGGTTCTAGATACAGACTTCTTTAATTCACTGAGTCAAGTTCTCTCTACAAAACTTACAGAGTAAGGTGAAGAATTTAGTTGAATGGGTTGAGGATAGCTAGATGGATAGACAGATAGATTAATTATTTACGTTGCTGAATGGAGGTCAGATCTCTCGTCTTTTGGGCCTGGCTGCATATTTAATACTTTTATTAGAAAGATGGCTGGAATGCCTAATATTAATGTTCCCATTTGTTGATAGATTATGATATCTAGGAGTCCCCCAATGACTCTTCTATCTGAATTATTTATATCTCACTAATTTATTTATACCATGCTTATTTTAAAGAATGGGAATTATCTACACACTAATTAAAACTGTCAAAATTTTCAAGTATTGCTCTAGGTGAATCAGCTTTGGCAGGGGCCTTGGACTAGATGATTTCTGATTGTCCCTTCCAACCCCTTTGCAATAACTTAAGGACAAGTCCATGACAAGTATGCGTTTAAGTTCTTATAGAAGAAGTTAAATGAGCCATCTTTACTAACAAATACATATATATATACTGCAGAGCCTATACCAGCAGTGATACAAAATTCTCTCATACGTATATGCTTGTTCAAGCCATGATATTTCTTTTTTTTTTTTGGCAACAGCTGGTCTGATAGAATACTGATGTTCATTTTATGGACAATATTGAGTGTGGAAAACTATGCTTACCACTGTGAAGAACAAAAATTGTACAAGGAATGAAGGAACAAGCAGGCAAGGACCTCAATGTCTTCCTCTCTCTTGTTTTTCTTGCAAAGTACTCTGCATTTCAAAAGTTAAATGAGAGCTATGAACAATCAGATCTTTGCTACAGGAATTCAAGATTATGTCTTTAGATAACTAAAATAAAATAATGTTTCAATCCTTCAGTAGTCCAAATCACTCTACTGATGCAAATATTTCACATAACAAAGGATTGTGTTTTCCTAGCCGTGTTCTTACTCAAGGCTGTTAGCTTCTTCAGCTTATGTCTATTTTACACTGGACAGATTGCACTGATCACCAGACTGAAGGAATTAAGTATATTAAGTAGAGTTCCTATTAGTCCTTTTGCTTGCAGAGCCTTAAGCCTAATAAGCCTAATTCTTTAGATGAGGGTTAATTGCTTAACATAAATCCAACATATTAGTCACTGTGGCTTCAGTTACTTAGTCTTCCTCTAGCAGAAAGAGGTGAACAAATAGCTACAATCCAACAGCAAGACTTAAAAGAGGAAGAGGAAAATAGGGGAATAGTATAAGCAATGAATGAAGCAAAAATAGTCCATGTACGTTATCTGGGGGAGAGATAAGGGACTCAACAAATAAAACAACAACAAACAAA
>BJBW01000264.1:36162-55857 GCA_004320125.1 Scolopax mira
CTCCTTCTCTGGAGACATTCAAAACCTGCCTGGACACTTTCCTGTGTAACCTCTGTAGGTGGACCTGTTTTGGCAGGAGAGTTGGACTAGGTGATCTTGAGAAGTCCCTTCCAACCCCATATCATTCTGTGATCTCTGTGATTCTGTAACAGCTTTGTATATTCATGGTCCTGATGAAAATCTATGTTAATTTGAAAAGTTATTGTACAGCTTTGCTTAGGCTATAGTATTAAGTCTATACAAAACAGAACATTTTACATGTATTTTTATACCAAGATTCAATAAACATATGGAATCATAGGGTCATAGAATGGTTTGAGTTGGAAGGGACCTTAAAGATCATCGAGTTCTAACCCCCCTGCCATGGGCAGGGACACTTCCCACTAATCTAATCTAAATTTTCCCTCTTTCAATTTAAAACTATTATCCCTTGTCTTATCACTACATCCCCTGATAATTATAGAATTATCAATTTCACAAATTCTTCCTGATAAGATCAATTCCTTTTCTACACAAATGTATCTTTCCAGACAGAATTTAACATGAGATGCTTACTCTGACAAATTAATAAGCTTTGCTCATCATAGATGCCACAGGTGGTTCATAGCACGGTACTAAAGTGAGCTGCATTTGATCTAAGAGATTATTTTAACTTGTTTCAGTGATCAAAAAGAACTCTATAAATTCTATATAGAAACAGAGTAATGAGCCTGATTAGATATTTCTTTGACACAGAAATTATTCTATGACATCTTCAGCAGAATACAGCCTGTATGGATATATAAGTATATATGTACTGTTGCTTGACCAAACCCATATTATAATTTGTAGCATACAGTTGTATACTGTATAGTACATAGTATTATATAGCATTATTATATACCGTTATATAGTATATGGTGTTATTATAACTAGTAAAAATGTTCTTATCACTGAATAAATCACATAAAAAAATTGTAAAGAAATAATTATTTTATAATCAATTAATGAGAAAAAACATCACTATTTTCTCTAGGAATAAGCACTGGAAATAATCCTAAAACTGCTTTTAAAAAGGTGAAGAGAGGAAAAGAAAGAAAAGACAAGAGGTTTTTTTAAAAAATTAGATAAAAAAAGGATAGCTTTTGCTGAGCAGCTTGTGTAACTTCATACTTGCCATGAACAGCGAAGAGCTCAACAGCTCAAAAGGATTATGGGCAGGATCTAGCCTCATGCCAACTGATTTTAATTACCAAGTCCATACTTGCTTTTAGAGACATTATAGCTTGAGGGCTGAATCACATATTGAGGTTATATATTTCTCTCTCTAATTGCACCTAAGGAGCACGAGCTCCTTAGGAGCCTAAGGAGACGAAGCTTTCAAAAGAGAGGGATGAATCCTGACCAGCACAGAACACTGGAGATCTCTTGTAGATCTTGAGAAATGGTTCACTATTGACACAGTAGTTTCAGAGGGACTGTTTAACACAGTAAAACAAACTTATCACACTGTCATTGCAGTTCACTCAGAAATCGCTGTGCTAACCTCTCCTGCTGAACTGAAGTTATTAATTCCAAATTGGTCAACCACAGATAATCAGACAGGTTATGATACACTTTTTTGAATCAGGAAAGAAAAAAATCTAACAATATTTCCAGACTTATTTTCTCTTAGTAGTCTTGGGTTGTTCAGAAATCAAGTACACTCTTTTTGAAGTACATTGAACAGGAATGGACTCTCATTTTCAGATAAACCCCATGCCTGAAAAAGCAAGTTTCTGCATTTGTGTTTTGGCAGGTTCAAAGCTATGATCAATATTCTTTGACATTTTTTCATGGTACGTAATCATGAAATGTTAGTTCTTCTAATGACTACAATTTCAAACCATTGCATTTGAAAGGGTCAGTGGTTGAAAAGTTGGTATTTGTAGCAGTCCTATATACTCATTTGTGATTACTGCTTCTGAAATGTTTAGTGAGCCTTCTATCATAACAGTCTTTTATAAATGCATTTTACTGCCAAATAACTTTTAACTATTTTCTCTGTGGGTATATTTTCCTATATGTGCAGAATTTGGTTTCTCTTTAGCTGACAAATTATTTTCTTGCTGAGAGGAGTACACCTTTCTTGTAAAATTTCCAAGATGTTTGCTGGACTGTGTTTCACAACAGATGTCCATTCCCTGTTAGAGTGTATTATATTGACATACCTTTGAATACTTCAGTGATGTCATGTTACACACAATTGATAAGCTACCTTCATATATTATAAGTTCATTCTTTATTGTTATGGTCTGAGAAAACCCATAACAATTTATTATTGTTTAAACCATTATTCTATCACCTGATGACCTCTGCCCACCCAGAAAGAGGAACTGGGGAACTCAAAGAAACAAAAGGGTTTTTTTGATTTAATGGAATAAGACTAAGTGATAACAATAATACTAAAGAACAAATATTAATCCTGATACTGATATGATATACAGGAATTATACTCAGCCAATTATATCAGTAGGAAACTCTGCACTCCCAGCAGGGACAGCAAATATTAGACACTGCGAAGCCAACAGCTTCGTGAAGAAAGGAAGGCCTCAGGGATCCGGCACCAGGGTAAGGAGCTGACTGGACCACCACCATTGAGGAAGAGAGAACTAAGCAGCAAATTCTTCTAATTTATATTGAATGTGATGTTTGCAGTAAGAAATCATCCTGTTAGCCATCCTGGGTCAAATGCTCAGGCCTTGCTCTTTCTCATCCCTGCACCTGGCAAGGCTCAAAACACTAAGATCTTGAATCCCACATAGCCTATCTGTCTTTAAAGTAAATATTTTCATTAATTCAGACACTAGAGTCTTCTAAAAGTGTAGTTTTCCCCAGCATAAGAAAAGTTAGTCCTGTGTCTCTCAACCCAGGACATTCATATACAACCTTCACTTCTAAGAAGTATTTTGAAAATATAAATATTTCAAAAAAAAATTAACTTTTTGTTGCCATAATGCTATATTCTGAAATCTTTGATTATTGAACCATATCCTGTTCATAGTTAGTCTTTTGAATCCAATAAGATTTTTTAAATTACGAATTAAAAGATATATACAAGGTAAGTAAACTATAACCAATTTCAAGGATAAATCATTAAATCTTGTTGTATGAGATATATTTAAACTGTCCTTATAATGATATCCTATCATTTCATGGTATTATTGAGGCAGCAATAAATCAGAGTATTTGCTTTGTATAGTGTTCCTTCAAAACACTGTGCAAAAGCTAGATAGGGTAGTAAAAGTAAAGAGTAAAAAGCCCCCACAACCAGGTTTTCTGGTTTCTAGCAAATAACTCCTTATCAATCTGAAAGGCATAAAATAAATTGTTTCTTTACCTTCTGTGATTAATAATGATTCCCTACCCCCCTACAAAGCCAGACTTCCTTTTCTATTGAGGGAAGGGTGGGAGGGAGATTACTAGAATGGATGTGTTTACTATAAAGGAAAAATATGTGTTGGGAAAAACAAGATAACAGACCAGGCCAATAAATGAACCTTCATCAAAAAAGATAGGTCTGCTGTTACAACTGCTACTGCAACTACTTAATCACAGAATGGTTGAGATTAGAAAGGACCACTGGAAATCATCTGGCCCAACCACTCTGCTCAAGCAGGGGCACCTAGAGCCAATATCTCAAGGAAAGAACCTCCAAGACCTCTCTGGGCATCCTGTTCCAGTATACAGTCATGTTCAGAACAGAATAAACATTTCCTGATGTTTAGATGGAATACCCTGGAGAACTGATCTCCATCCTCTTTGCACTATTCCTTCAGGTTTTTATAGGCATCAATGGGATCTCCCCACAAGGCTTGCCTTGCCTTGCCTGTCCCAGCTCCCTCAGAAAGATCCTCCAGTGTCTTCATCAGCTTCATGGCCCTTCGCTGGACTCTCTGCAGTATGTCCATGTCTCTCTTGTACTGAGGAGCCCAGAACTGGACACAGTACTCCAGGTGTGACCTCACCAGTGTTCAGCAGAAGGGAAGGATCACTTCCCTTGAGCTGCTGGCAATACTTTTGCCACATGCACAACATGGTATACCATTAGCGTTCTCTGACACAGCGCTGACTCATGTTCAGCTTGGTGTCCACCAGGACTCCAGGTCCTTTTCTGCCAAGCTCCTTTCCAGCTGTGGGGTCCTCAGCATGTATTGGCACCAAGGTTTCTTCCTTCCCAGAAACAGGACTTTGCACTTTCCTTTGTTGAATTTCATAAGGTTCCTGTCAGCCCATTTCTCTAGCCTGTTGAGATCCCTCTGGATGGCAGCACAACCCTCTGACCTATCTGTCACTCCCCTCAGTTTCATGTCATCAGCAACCTGCAGAGGGTACACTCTGCCCCAGTTTTAGGAACATATCTAGAAAAGGAATAACAGAGTTGGGGAGGAGAGGAAAGGTCTGAATCTAAACTACACTTTTTAATTCTAATGATAAAGAGATTCAAAAAGTGCAAAATAGTACCAAAGAGAGAAAATCCAGCTATCAGCAGAAAGCCAGCTGAACTGTTGGTGGTAAAGCATCACTTAATCAAATAAGTTATTTCAAAAAATTAAGCGGACCAGAACAGAAGCTTAAAAGCTAACACTGACAAAGTACCAATCAACGTTATCAGCAAACATTAAATTGCTTTCCAAAACAAAATCCACTTAAAAGTTCACTACACAGGAAAGGGCTACTTCAACATAACAGCAAGACAGATGTATCCATCAACAAAAATGTTGAACCCCAGGACAGTGATTTCGAGAGTAAGACATTTTATTTTGATAAAAGTCTTGTCATCAGTTTTTGTGCTAAAGATTGTATTCAAAGTCAAACCATTCAACGCTAACATATTAACCTGTGAAAGAGTTTTGAAGCATATAAATGCAGTCTGAAGGAAAAGAACTTTCCTCAATACTTATGATTTACAGAAGCATAAAATAACTACTGTTTCACTATTTTAACTTCGATTTTATGTTTATTTGGTAATTATTTTAATTGTTTTTTAAGGATGATTATCCATTATTAGTCACTTAGAAAAGCAGGAAAAGTTACAAAAGGGAGTACTTTAATCACCAGCCTGCTTAAGTCTTTCCTAACAAATGCCTTTCTTACCTTTCAAAATTCCACTCAGTTTTGTCTAGACAAATTATAATTTAATATAAAGATTGCTTAATACAGGATTTGATTTAATTTAATTTATATTAAATTATAAACCTGTAATTATTCTAATACTAATTACTACTACTTATATTTTTCTCCTTTTTGATTTTCCTCAAATATTAAAACTGAGAAAACTCAGGGTAATTAAATGTCAGGGCAAGAAAGGAGAAAAAAAATTTCTTTTGACTGCTACCTCAATAATTTCAAAGCTACCAAGAAGTTAGTGCTGACATAGGATAAGATGGTGCCCCATCAAATATTAGTTAGTTCAACAGCAACAGAATAAATTTTCTAGAAAAAAAAAATATTATTTACAAGAATTGTATAGATCCTCTAATTTTTTACATGACAGTGGCTTCACTTGCAGTTAGGGAGCTTGATTCCTTTTTAAAGATCTTTTTTTTTTTTGCTTTCAAGCAATTTAAAGTCTTTGATTATGTCCCTTACAGCATTAAATCAGCTATGAAAGAAACAGACCCCTGAGCTAGCAGATAGGGGCAGGGAGTAGACTGAAGCCCCCATTATCCAAAGGGAGGTGATGAGAGACCTGCTCCAACACGTGGATGTAAACAAGTCTATGGGGCCAGATGGGATCCAGCCGAGGATACTGAGGGAGCTAGAAGAAGTGCTCACTGAACCACTTTCCATCATCTAGCATCAAGGAAATGTGATGCCCATCCACAAGAAGGGTCAGAAGGATGATCTGGAGAACTATAGGCCTGCCAGTCTGACCTTGACGCCTGGGAAGGTCATGGAACAGATCATCCGGAGTGCCATTATGCAGTTCATGAAGGACAAACAGGTGATCAGGCCCAGTCAGCTTGGATGTAGTGAGGGACAGGTCCTGCTTGACAAACCTGATCTTCTGTGACAAAATGACCTGCTTGGTGAATGAGGGGAAGGCTGTGGATGTTTTTTACCTGGACTTTAGTAAGGTCTTTGAAACAGTCTACCACAGTATCCTCCTAGAGAAACTGGCTGCCCATGGCTGGGATGAGATTACTCTCTGCTGGGTTAAAAACTGGCTAGTGGGCCAGGCCCAGAGAAAGTCAGTGAATGCAGTTAAATCCAGTTAGCAGCTGGTCATGAGTCATGTCTCCCAGGGATCAGTACTGGGACCGGTTCCCTTTAACACCTGTATCAATGATCTTGACAAGGGGATTAAGTGCACCCTCAGTAAGTTTGCAAATGACACCAAGTTAGGAGGGAGTGTTGATCTGCTGGAGGGTAGAAAGGCCTTACAGAAGGATCTGGACAGGCTGGATTGATGGGCCAAGGTCAACTGTATGAGACTCAACAAGGCCAACTGACGGGTCCTGCACTTGGGCCACAACAACCCCATGCACTGGCTGGGGAGCTGCCTGGCAGAAAACAAACTGGGGCATGTTGATTGACTGTCAGCTAAACATGAGCCAGCAGTGTGCCCAGGTGGCCAAGAAGACCAACAGCATCTTGGCCTGTATCAGAAACACCGTGGTAAGTAGGAAGCAATGTACTCAGCAATAGTGAGGCCCCACCTCGAGCATGTTACAAATGAACTTTACATCAACTATGGTGGGCATTGTTATTCAGGGATGATTGTAGGTCCCAAAACTACCCAGCCTGATAAACTAGGAAGAAAATGAGAAAATCTGACCTTGTTGCAGAGAAATATACTACTGGCATTTAACCTAAGTAATAAACTAGATTGAGGCAGCTTGAATGCATGTAAAAGGGAATGCAAAGCAAAGGGCAGTGGCCTATGCCAAATGTAATAAAGACTGACTAGATGGAAGAAATTCATTCCCCATAACATTTAAAAGCCTATAAAGAGTGACTGATGGGTATAGCAGGGGAAAGAAAAACATGAGAGAAAAAAGGCTCTGATCTAACAACATTAAGGAACAGCACAAAAAACTTAAAAACAGAATGAGAACCTGGATCTGATCAAATCTTCTTTAACTGTGTATTTGCATATTTGTGGTATCATAAAATTGTTGTATTTTACAGAATATATACAATATACTACAGTATTTAAAGACAACACTCCTCACATGACTGACTAATCCATTTGTTTGTGCTTATAAGTGTTAGAGTGAATTGAAATAAATACTTCCCTTGACTGCAAGCATTCTCTTGTCTTACTCTTTTTCGAGTCAGCTGGTGGACAGAAACTGGAAGTATTCCTTCAGTCAGCCAACCTGACTTAAGGGTCGTTGCAGCCTTCACAGCTTGCCTGCAAAATCAAAAGCAGAAATCAAGCATGTGTGCATGCACAGTGAAGACTATTTGGATAATGAGAAAAGGATATGGAGATTGTGGAGATTGAATCTAACTCATTTCAAACTTAATAGCAGCCTAAATTATGATTTGAATGCTATAAAAGCAACTCTAACTGAGCCGTAATTAAAAAGCAGTGGAGTTTAGTATGCTTATATTGTGTGTTGTCTCACCAGAATTTCAGGTATGGATCTTTGAGGACAATCCAGCAAACCTAGAATAAGCCTATTCCCTCCCCCCTTTTTAATTCTTTCTTTATGTAATGGAAAACTACTGGGGACAATTCAACATCATTAAATAAAATATCTTTGACACTATAGAAAACCTGGGAAATGATAAGTACTTCCATTTACTTTCTTTAGTTCTTTGTTGACAATATCATTATAGCAAAATCAAATTATTTGAGTAGTTTCCAGGGAAAGAAGCATCTAGGCAAACTAAACTCCACCTTTGAAGCAAACAAAGAATCCGTAGTGTTTACAGGAGGATTTCCTGACTATTCATGATACTAAATGATCAAAGCTGTTGGCAAACTCCAGTGATCACAAGTTGTACATGCAAGCATAGATTTTTAGCACTGCTTCTGAGACGTAAAAGCATTTTGTGTTAGATAGAACATCACTGGACTACCTTCCCATCATGTTGCTTTCATATGGAAAAAAAGTAAAACAAGAGAACTTTAAACCCAAGTAGTGTTGGCCCAGAACCAGGAAGAAGAATCTAGCCCCAAAGCTGAGAGACCTTCTTATGACAAGGTGCAGCCAAGGGTTTCATCAAACAGAAGACCCTAATTTCTATAGAAACTGCAGGTCAGCTCCCATAGAATCATATGGGGTTGGAAGGGATCTCTGGTGATCATCTAGTCCAACCTCCCCCACCAAAGTGGGTCACCTAAGGTAGGCTGCACAGGAACCTGTCCAGGCAGGTTTTGAATGTCTTTCAGCCAGTTTTTAACCCATGTAACTGTGCATTCATCTAACCCACACTTCCTAAGCTTATCTACGAGGATGCTGTGGGAGGCAGTGTTAAAAGCCTTGCTGAAGTCAAGATAGACAATATCCACCACCCTCCTCTCGTCTATCCAACCAGTCGTGCCAAGCTCCCGTAGCTAAGCATAGTCCTACTTCTCTACAAGCTATTTATTTTGACACTCTTCAGGGGTACAGCATTTATGAATTTACTTCATCTTAAACTGAATGGAATATAAAAAGTTTCCCAGTGTTCTCCCTTCCTGAACAACTGCTTTAACTGTTAAACTATTATGCAGAAATGGAAACCTATTTATTACTAATTTTAGCTTGTCACAGGGCACTTTTTCAGGAGCCTAGAACTGCTTTAGCATATACGCTCCCATCTATTTTAAAACTGCACGTTCGTCCCTGTAGGGAAGAAAACTGGCAACTGTTCTAACAACTCTCAAATTAACCAAGGTAATACCTTCTGAATTTGTAAATTAATGAATAGGTAGTCCTGGTAACCACACAGAGGAATCTGGAAAACCAAATGCTAAGGGAAGACATGCTAACGGTCTCACAGTTCACAAGAAGATATAATATTTAAGACAATAAGCAATTTATTCACTTGTTCTATCAGAAGAATATTAAGAAAAAGGGCACCTATTTGTGGCAAAGACAACTTTCTAAGTAGTAGCTTAGAGCAGCTACAAAACTAAGCTAGCAACTAGAGTAACTGCTGCTGTAAGGGCAGTTCAGGTACACAGAACAACAGCTTGTGCTATGATAAGCTAGCTGACCTTCTAACAGCAGCAGATATACTACACTCAGAATCCCAACAGGAACAACAAAATCCATCCTTACAGACACAATTCACATTCCTCTACCCTGACTCAAGTTTACTCTATCTTCTTTTGCTTTATTTTCAGGACCAGACCGTACCTAACACCTCATATTCATGATAGAAACAAAATGAGTTTTTCCTGGTTTGTTACAAAGCCCTGAATCAGCTCTGCTGAATGGATTAAGAGTATCTAAAAAAATTAAATCATATATCAGAGATCTACTTACAGATGAAAGAGAACTTGCATCTTGCAAAAAAATTGTTTTGACTGTTTATTTCTTGCTAAGATCACAACTGTAGACACTCCTACCTCTAGAGCAGAAAAGAGAATTATACCTATCTTTAATTCAGTCTGCAAGATAGGATACACACATTAAGATTGTTAGCTATTTCCTGACAATTGCTTTCTATTATAGCAGATCCAGCCCAGCTGTGATGAACTTAAGGAGTCACAGGTGCAGCAATCACTAGTTGGCAGGAGGAGAGGCTCTATGAGCATTCTGCTCTACTAATGCCCTGCAGCAGAAGTCTTGGATTCACTTCAGGCAAAAGTGTTGAAGCAGTAGGAATAAAAATGAGGGTTAATAGAGAGATTTGTGAAATTCATAGGCATGGTAGAAATAAATAGATGTTAAGGATACAGCTAGTGTTTAGGTTTTCTCATTTTGTAGGTAATAACTGTTTCTGTCCTTTGTTTTGAAAGCTTATATCCTCGATGGAGGAGAAAGCAATACAGTTTGGGAGGCGTGCTACTGCAGCAGAATTTTTATAAATTAGTAGGAATGTGTTTATGTATTTTCTTTTATCTTTAGGTTTCTTGTTGTGGTGATGTTGGGTTTTTTTATTTTTAACAAGTATTTTATAGGAAGGTTTTTCAGTTGACAAAAGTAATAATGTACTCTGATTGTTTAACCCGAATTCTAAAGTTTTAATTTAAAATATGTAGAACTTAGGTTATTAATTTATTATAATTGTCTGCTTGTACAGTTATTTTAACTTTGAATCTTCTGTACAACTTCTAGAAGCAGCAGCTGCTACAAATTATAGGTATTTTCTTTTTTCCTCAGTGCTAACTGTAAATTCATACCTGAAGTAGGGAATTAAACCTGTTTAGCATAACTATTTTGTTAAACTTCCGCAGAGGATGATTAGTATCTTGTTGTTTGTTGCTGCTATATGATGAGTAGACCTCCATCAAACAAGTTTCATGTAATAAATCTTTACTTGGAATGTGTAGAAAGGCTACTTCTGTGTAAACGCTTCATTTAAGACTTATAAGCTATTCTCTCTCTGTTTTATGTGGAATTAGAAGTAGCATAAGTGTGTTTCAGAATATATATATAATATATATGCATGTATAGATTTTTGCAATTCCTCATAAAAGAGAAGTGCAGTAGATGCAGCAGACAAGAAAGTTTTGACTGTTATGAATCTGAAATAGCTGGGACTCTAAAAATCTTTATTGTGTCCCTTAAAAACAAAGGATATGCTTCCACCTGAAAGGAGGTTGTAGAGAGGTGGGTGTTGGCCTCTTCTCCTAAGTGAATAATGAGAGGACCAGAGGAAATGGTCTAAAGTTGAGGCAGGGGAGGATTAGGAAGAAATAATTTACTGAGAGAGTAGACTGGCATTGGAACATCCTACCCAGGGAGGTGGCGGAGTCATCATCCCTGGAAGTATTGTGGAGGTGGAAGAAGCATGTAGAAATGGCACTTCAGGGCATGCTCTAATGCACGAGTTTTTTCATCAAGAAGATGAAGAGATTGCTCATTGCAGTGTGTGTGCATATGTGTTGCAGGGGATTTATATAGGAAGGCATGGGTTCTTGGCTATAGGTGAAGAGCTACAACCTAATTGATTTGCATCAAAAGTCTGTAGACCTTCTGAAAACTAAGATAGAAAGGTCTGGAGAAGGATGAAAGAATTAGTAAGGGAGTGTCACATTGTAGCTGTCTATAGTGTCAATTCTCTTGAAAGGAGACTAAGAGAACTATTAGTTAAGAACTATTTCTGCATTCTACATCGCTGTACTGTCACTGCATCCAAAGACTGATGATTGGCACTTGCAGGGAAACCTATGCCTCGCTAGAACCTGGAATTAAATTCTATTATTCCAATGTTTTCTTTCATTTCAACAAGTTTGTTTCCCTGCTACTAAAGGAAGGAAAATCCCAGAACTGAAGTATAATTTATTTGAAGACTTAATATCTGCCTTTGACCAGTTTTAATTTTGATCTGCATATGAAAGAAAAAGTCACAAAATAAAAGGGGAGGGGGAAGTGCAATAAAGTTATACAGGGACATTTTTTTTCACATTTTTTTTATTTGAAGAAAGAGAAATTCAAACAAAAAAAAAAGCAAACAAACCCCTCCAAAATCTGAATAAAAATGACAAAACAAAACTGTATTTTTCTGGTTTTTTTGTTGAAGAAAAAAAGTTTCCCATCATAAAGTGCTGTCATAGTAACAGTCTATTACCTGGGGGGCAGGGGTATACCTTCATATAAGCACCAGGGATTTTTAATGATACAAACAAAATCTCAGGAGATTATGAAGAGAGCATGATCAAATCTCAAAGTGATACGTTTTATGAGAAATGCATGTGACTATCTGGAATTATCTTTTGTTTATATATGCCAATTATATATGGAGAGGTAGTTTATATATATATATTCTTAATATATAAATTACATGTATAAAAACTATGTATAATTTTGTGTACATATTCATATAAAATATATTTTTATAAATGATACATATATTGCTTCTGCACAATATTTTTTGACTCATAAATAAAATGCAATTTTTTTCTCTATGCAAATTTGTTTTCCTTCCCTTTTTATTACTGTATGTGCAAAATAGAAAGTGAGGTCATATGCTTCACTGTTTAAGAGAGAAAGCACTTTCCTTTATTTCCTTCTAATAACTACTAATAATTTATCTGTTTTGCAACTCAGTCTTGCCATGATATCACATGGCACTGTTTTCTACATTTGTTCACTGTAAGCATTTATGCCTGTAGAACTATCTTTATAAAGAGCTGGGGTTTGTTTAGTGTATTTTATTTTCTGAAAAGGGCTCTGAAATCTTTAATTATAAATAATATGTGAGAATAGTAGCTCCTAAATAAATATTGATAACTTTTTATTACATGTCTATTTATTTTGTTTACATGATGTAGTGTTTTTAGGTCTTTTCAATATTTGTTTTCCATATTGAGAAGGGACATAGTGGTGATGTCCAGTACCTTACCTATATTTCTACCTAGAAAGCGTGAAATTTTGAAAACAAGCACAAACCCAACAACAAAAAAACACAAAAAAGCAAACCAAACAACTGTGCTTAAGCCTGATTTCCTTATTTCAGGTCGTCCAATAAAAATAGACAAAGACTATAGATTAAAAATATTTTCAGTGGGATTTTCAAAGCAAAACCAATGTTGGAAGAAAATCGCACAGCCCTTTGGAAAAAGGACAATAGCATAGACATGAAAATGGAACCTGCCGTCTCAAGTTTAATCATCTGCTTCAGGATAAAATTGTTAAATTAATAGAGAAGGCTGGTTATAATGATGATGTTCACCATTAAGTCAGTATGTGCCTCAATGTGATTAGGTAAAAACATAGTACCTCTCTTGAAGTTTCTAGAACCTTATAGTTACTGACACAATAAATGAGTACAAGTAAGTATTAACAATAGAAATACCTGTATTTCACAAGTTTAATAATTTCACAAGATTAATGATCAACAAAATACATAATGTAGCATCAGGAGAAATATGCAAATATTGAGAACTTAATTTAAAAACTGAAATGGAAAAAAAGACATCTAGTAAGAAAATATAGCAAGTTCTCTGGGAAACATGTAGTGTTTTGGAAGAGGCAGAAACAAACAAAAATTCAAGCAGGAATTTTATTCCTTTCAGAAGTAAGGAGAACTACTAAAATTCAAAAATTGAAGGTAGTTATTCTTCTGAATACTGAAGTAAGAGATAAAGATTAATGTGCAGTACTTACATTAGGAAGAGGAAATAAAACTTCAGATTGCAGTCAGAAAAAAAAAAAACCAAAACTAAACTCATTTCAACTACCTCAGTTTTAAATAGATACCATTTAACAGCAGAAGCTTCAATAGAAGATGAAATCTGAGTGTAGGGGAACTATTAATTGTTACTGATCTGCAAAAAAAGAAAAAAAAAAAGTGCTTATTGCATCTTAAAGCAGAAAGAAGCACTCTAGGACTCCTTAATAGGGGCTAAGGAGTGTGAGGGATCAGAGGAGAAGAAATGACAACAAAGAAAAAGAAAAAATAACAGAGAGAAAAAAAGCAACTTCACCAAAAATACCTCACTTACATCATCTAAGAAACTTTACATTTAATTTTTGTTATTAATATAGATTTGTTTAATTACTTGGGTTAACTACTTGACTACTTGGGTTATTTTTACATTGTCACTTTTCAGAAATAGAGTTATGAGAATTATTCAGAAAACTGTGAAATATTACCCTTATATTCTGAAAACCTGTGATAATGACATGTAATTGTTACAGAAATGATTACGTGTTTCAGTACTATAGACTTTTTTGAAATGCATCTGGCATTTTGCAGAAGAAGGATATTACAGTGTCAAAAACATGCTCAAAAATGTTACAATGTCTAGTTTAAGCCCTCATAATTACAGGGTAGCCACTTTTGCATTTGGGAATTTAAATCATTATAATATTATTTGTTAAAAAAGCTTAAAACTATTATTTATCCCTGAACCTTAAAAATAAGAGTATTTTATATACTTCTAAACTGGAAAAAATAAAACGCAATATGATTAAGAGAGACAGAAATTATACTTACTGTAGACCCTTGTAATTAGTGTGTATGTATGCATGTGCTTGTATGCTGTACATAGATGCAATATATATTAATGGTAAAACATGGGTATAAAAACTAAGTACTGAATTTGTTCCTCTTGGCTTTAGCGTGCTAAATTAGTCTCCAGAGTAGAACAGAAAAAAGGAGACATCTGAACTTTTTTATTTCTCTCTTTTTTTTTTCTTTTTTTTCTTTTTTTTTTGGGGGGGGGGGAAGAAAGTAAAGATCAAGATTCTTAATCTCTAAACTTCAGAACAGGCTGAAGAGGACTAAATGGCTCAGTCATCATCACTTGACACAGATGTTTCACTGACAATCACTAGAGAAGTCACTGATGGCCCCTGTACTAATACGAAACTCTCACAGTTCAATGGCTCGTTGGCTCAGGTAGATCAATAAACTATACAACTTTTATTTCTAAAAATATTTCTAAGAATCTAAAATGTTTGGTTTTTCCTCCCCATAATGGTACTTAAAACCCATTCCTATTAATGTATGATGGTGTGATTACTAGTATTTTGCAAGCACTTTTTAAAGCAGAAATTCTATTCAGCCTAATAAATATTTTGCACATTATAATAACACATAGAGTATACTGCTCTGTATCAATCAAGGAAAAATTGTAAGAATCTTCTTGTGCAGTAAATTACAAGCAAGGACAAATTTAGAACAGTTGCCCTTGACTGCCTTATATCTACTGGGCAAAAAAAAGCCTTATTGATTTATGATAAGAGAAATAATGACTTTATTAAAGACTTGCTCAAGCTCATTTTTCAAAATATAGAGCACATGTGATCATTTATTACCGATTTTTTTTAATGCTCCAGTTGTACCACGCAGCACACATCATTTGCTTATCTCATTAAAATTTTCTCTATAGAAAGAAAATATTAGGTCACCAACCTAATATTATGAATTCTTTATACATATTGTAAAAGTGAGACTGAAAATACAATGTCTTAATTGACAACTGCTGCTAATCTTCAAAATACTATTTAGTTTTTAACTGTTTGAAAGCTCTTGTCAGTGACTCCTTATTTACAATAGTTCTGGAATTTGTGCAGTGATACTGATAAGTCAAGAAATGGAGCTCACTGAAAAATAATTTATTTCTTTTTTCCCAAATAGTCCTACTAGCATTTTCTTTCCCATTGTTGTAAGGACATAATATTAGCTAGACTTTCAGTGAAGTTCTGATTTTGCAAATGCTCTTTCACTGGCTTAATTTAATGTTGCAATAAGTCTCCATCATTTAAATCACTTGCCAACGTCATTTGTTATTTACCATTAACATTCTGACATTTCTCTTTGAAAGTAATTTCTGTTCTCATGTGATTGCAGTTTGACACATTTAGCACTTACTACTTTCTGATGTGCCCTTGGCTTCGTCTTTCCATCCATAATTTGTCCAATCCTTTGTAGAATTAAAGGCATTCATCTACATGGAGATAGGATTACCTCAGGATATATATTCATGACTTGGTTGTACCTGCAGAAAGAAATACTCTATACTCCTATGCAGCATCTCTGATTTCAGTAAAATTTATCAAGTCCAGCTGCTACTGCAAGATATGACTCAAACACATCCAGTATAAATCTGAATATCTATTTATGACACCTCATTTAAGACACTAGGTGCCCTAGGCTTCCTCAGATGGCCATGTGTCTTAGGTAATCTACGTTGATATATATTTGTTTTCGCAAATCTTACAAACAGTGAAGGGGCCTCTTAAATATTTGTTTAAAGTTAGTAGGATGAATCCATGCCTGAATCTGTTTTGCAGCATAGAATCTCCAGGTAGGTAAAATGAGTAAAAAAAGGCAGGTAAAGTTCACCAAGAACTCTTTTTATAGAGTTCATACCAGTAATAAAAAGAAGCTCAAATGAAGCTGGTGAGGAGCCCAAAGCACAAGTCCAAGTCTTATGAGGAGAAGCTAAGGGAGCTGGGGTTGTTCAGCCTACAGAAAAGGAGGCTGAGGAGAGACCTCATTGCTCTCTGCAACTAACTGAAAGGAGGCTGTAGAGAGATTGGTGTCTTTTCCCAAGTCACAGGCAACAGGACTAGAGGAAACAGCCTCAAGTTGCACCAGGGGAGGTTCATGTTGGATATTAGGAAAAATTTTTACACTAAAAGGGTTACCAAGCATTGGAATGTGTTGCCTAGTGAACTGGTTGAGGCACTATCCCTGGAGGTGTTCAAAAGACAGGTTGACATGATGTTGGGGACATGGTTTAGTGATGACTCTGGTTTTGTCAGAGTTAGGTTGATGGTTGGACTAGATGATCTTGAAGGTCCCTTCCAACCTAGATGATTCTATGATTCTATAAAGTAAGCATCTTACTGTCAGTGCTTCTGAGTGGTCCAAATGTAAAAAAATCTGGACACAGGGGAGAAACATATTTTTTTGTTTTTTAGAGAAAATGTCTTTTTCTGATTTGTGTAAACACTGTGTGAATGTATAGAAATTTAGAGATAATTTGTCATTATCATACATTTCAACAGTAACCCTTTCTGACAAATGAAGTTCAAAGTAAGTCATGTTCCATCTCCCATTCCTGTGAGAGTGTAAAAATGCTGATGAATCTTGATTACAAACAAAATACGAGAGAAACAAAATATAAAGAATGGTTTAGATTTCTTGCTGTGAAGATAAATTTATCACAGCAAATCTTTCTTGGGACAGTAGAAATTGTTTCTTTTCTAAATGTCTGAACACACAGAGAAATGGGCTTTGCTACTCATGTCCAATTGAACAAAATAGTGAATGGAAACATTTATTTTTCAGAGATTTCTTGCATGTGTTTTCAGAATTTCCAGTCTCATAAAGTTCAACTTTCAACCAATTTTGTCCTTAATTCATACATTGTTCTTTGTCTGTCAAATAGCCACTTGAAAAATCTCCAAAAGAAAACAGGAAGGTATCTCTAGACAGGATGTCTGTCTAGATACTCTGATTTGACTGAACTGGAAGGAGTTAGAGCAGGAAAGTTGCTTTCCCTCAACAATAAAGCATTATGAAAATAATCCTGTGAAGTCTGAATTACTGTGTTCCAAAGTAATGAAGCAACAAATCTTATGGAATAGTGTCTTCACATTACTTGATGAACTCCCTGCCAAAGGTATTTCTATTCAATTTTCAAGCCTAGAAACATAGAACGTTTTTGGTATCACAGTAGTTATGCAGCTACCAATGAAAAGGATAATGTACAGTTGTTTCTATTTATCCTGACAAAATAGAATACTAGTGATGCTGTAAATAGTACATCTCATTAGTGTTGTATTTGAAAGAATGTGTTTTAAAGATATATATGAATAGGTTGATCTGATATCTTTTGAAAAAAAGCCTGTTTCTCAAAACCATGATTCAATATTTTCCAATATATTATATGTCTTGTAAATAAAGGCTGAAAAATTTTAAATGTGTGTTTAACTTAAGGAATGGAATATATATTATGACACTGAAAATTGCTGAGTGCAGTTTCTTTCTGTATAAATGGAAGAACTGTAAAGGGAAAGGAGGTTCTCAAGTATGATTAATTTAGTCAAGGAAATACAGATTTCCTTCTTAAACTGCTATAATAAATAGTGTGTGAGACAATCCAGAAAGGGTAGGAAGTGGACCAACCATTGCAGGTAGGCAGATACGCTGTTCAGAGAGGGTGAAGAGAGATGCTATTAAATTGTGACGTATTATAAAGTTTTTCTTCAGCCCTTGAAACTTATTCAGCCATTGAAATGACTTTGCCTTGTGTTAACAGAGGAAAGTTAAAAGTAAATAGAATAAAAGGTATTCACAGTGTTCCCTCATTTTTAAGTAGTATCCTACAGAATGTTAAATAACTCCTAATGAGTGTATTTCCTGTATAACACAAATACTCAAATTGTTTTTCTCTCTTCACTTTGTAACCTGCTTACCATTCACTATGGTCACCGGTGCTTATCTACAAATACAGATGGGAAGGTTATACAAAGATTGTCATAATTACTGTCTAAGATGTGAAGACTTAAATCAAACTACTCTCTTTCTTTTGGTAAAAAGGTCCTCTCTTGTCTTGGAGGTCTGGCACAAGATGTGTGCCTGTAGAATAGAATTCTACTATTAGATCTACAGTGTTAGATATGTTATCGTCATGTTAGATATGTTCTTGTTAGAGATATGTTGGATATATCTCTACAGAGACATTTGTTTGTGACCAATATTCACATCACTTTATAGTGCAAAATTAATTTTTCGTGAATTCTGAAATAAAGGAAATATTGCTAAAAAGAATATTTAAAGAGCAAATGCACAATGGACTAAATAGAAAGGAAAAGCTGAAGCTACAATGTAAGGGTCTGAGTCTAGTGAAAATGCAAATACTAGATACCCAAAGCCAACATGTACCTCACAGATAGGTAAATATGAATTTTTAAAACAGTCTTCATAATGAATAGGTTCAAGGATAGGATTATAACTACAACATAGCCATTATAAACCATTATAAAAACAATTGTTTTTAGAAAAGCAAATGCTGCTTTTCTCACCTACAATCTCCATATGTTTTATTATTAACTAGATTGGATCCCCATCCACATCAGAACTGTATCTAGCTCTGTCCTAAAGTGGAATTTGGTATTTCTTAATACTGGATTAAACTCTCCATTCTAAATAATTTCTTAATAATCTTGGACATGCTTTTATTGTCGGTGTCACTAATTAATTGATTGAAACTCATACATCTCTGGAAAGGATGACCAAGTCTGAATAAAACTAATATATTTTTTTTTCTTTTCCAGTGGAATGTCATATATGCTAAGCCTTTTTCCTATTAATTGCTTTAAGAGTGGAATGTTTTCATAACTTGTGCTTATTTGTGTGTACATCACGTTCCACTGGAAGCACACTTTTAATCTCCAAATTCAGTGCTTATCCATTAATAGAGACATTTCAAATGCTTTCAGTCTTACTGAATATTGTATGTCAAGAAAGCATTCACAGTATCTGGGTCTTTATAGAAGTGTTCTATAATTGCAATTATGCAATTGAAAAGAAGCTGCAGTTCTCCACTTGGATCAGAAAGTAGATGTGAACCTTAGAGGCATATAAACATATCAGATTTTTACAACATTCCAAGATTCACTAATATTCATTTAACCTTATGAAAAACACCATATTTTATTGAATAAATACAAAGATAGCATCATGACAACCTGCTTTTGATTCCTATTCATGGAATATGGATTTTTTTACATTAGAATTGGGATTAAAAGTAATGTAATTCTATTCTCTTAAATACTAGATAAGAGATCTTTAGTCAGGTACTAGAAATACATTATTGTTCCAATATGTTTCAATTTTTTCTTCTAAAAGCCTTGTCTCAAATAGGTGCAATCCTACATTCTTTCAGTTGTAAGCTATTTCTGATAGAACTGCCAATAACGGTGACAATAGTTATTAGTGGTAGTGGTGGTGTTTTTGTATTAAAAACATCTGTCTTCAAGCAACTGATTCAAGATCACAAGGTCATTATACACTCTCCGTTTTCAAATACAATGCAGTTCTAAAAATTCTGTGGTACTAAATGCTGCAATTGAGAGACAGGACTCCGCTTGATGCAAGCAGAATGTC
>BJBW01000264.1:61352-79091 GCA_004320125.1 Scolopax mira
GTTCAAAACCCTCCTGGACAATTTCCTGTATAACACTCTAGGTAGTTCCGCTTTGGTGGAGGGGTTGGACTAGATGATCTCTAGAGGTCCCTTCCAACCCCATATAATTCTATGATTCTAATTTATTACCAATTAAATCACAGTAGAATAATGAGAAATAAATAAATAAATGCCCCCCCCCCCAACTTAAGCACCTACTCTTCACCACTCCCCTCTTCCCAGTTTCAACTTCACTCCTGATTTCTCTACCTCCTCCCTGCACAGGAGGATAGAGACAGAGGTTGCTATCAGTTCATCACACGTTGTGTCTGCCACTCCTTCTTCCTCAAGGGGAGGACTCTTCACAATCTTCCCCTGATCCATTGTGGGCTTCCCACAGAGTCATAGCCTCCTTCAAGCATCCATCTTCTCTGGTGTGGGGTCTTCCTTGTGCTGCAGGTGGAGATCTGTTCCACCGTTAACCCTCACAGGTAGCAGGGGACAGTCTTCGTTGCCATGGTCATCATCATGGCCTGCATGGGATTCTCTGGTGCCTGAAGTACCTCCTCCCCTTCCTTCTTCACTGATCTTGGTGTCTGCAGAGTTGTTTCTCTCACATATTCTCACTCCTCTCTTACAGCTTCTGTTGTACAGCAGTTTTTTCCCCTCTTCTTAAAAATGTTAACCCAGAGGTGCTAACACTGTTGCTAACTAGCTCAGCCTTGGCCAGCAGCAGGTCATCTTGGAGCCAGCTGGCATTGGCTCTATGGGACACATCGGAAGTTCTCACAGAAGTTGTAGTCCCCAGGCTACCCAAACCTTACCATGCAAACCCAAGACAGAAGGAAATTATGAAGGAAAAACAACTGAATCTTAATGTTAGATATTAGTTTCTTTAAGCTTTCTGATAGGTGTAAAAAAATGTTACTGGAAATAAAAAAAAATACTTGATCTGTAAATTGGTTAGTAAAATGAAAAAAGACAACAAAAAGCATACCCAGCCATGTAATTTTCTTAGCACAAAAATCTTTCTCCTTTTTTATTTTTTTTACTCTGCTGAGGTGCAAAATCAGACACCAAAGGAAAGAAGAAAAGCTGAAATACTGTAGATGCTTCACAGTACACTTTGTGATATATGTTTTCTGCCAGGTGAAAATGAATAAAAGATATTAGTATTGTGCCTAGCATATTTTTACTTTGGTGAATTTCACCAAAGAGAAAATAATGTTACCAATAATCTGTCCAACCTTATCTTTGTTTTAGAAACAATGACATTCAAAGTTTTAGCGTGACAACTATGTAATCATGTACCTGAAACAGATTAGTAATGGTTGTAATGGTTCAGAAGAGAAATTGAAATCAAAACTATAAACTAAAAAGAGGGGTTTTGCTTGACAAGTTAAAAATTCACCACCATGAAATACTTAAATAGGAATTTACTCAATGGACTGCTATGACTTCTGAAGACTTGCTATAGTCTAGTGGTTAAGTAATATGCCTTTTCAAAAACTAGAAATCTTTTCTCCCTTCAGATCAAAAGAGATTTATATGCATAACTACTATTAGCAGTAATGGGAATTATAGACGTCACTGCTGGAAGAATTGCATGCTTTAATACACATCATATTAACATCTTTTTTAAACCATAAAGAAATAATAAACTTTTAAAAATCCTTTTCCTCTAAAAACTTCATACCGGTACAGTAAAAAATTAATTTCCCTGAAGAGTTCTATTTAGTGTTTCTTTTGCCTGACAGTCTTTAGCACTTTCCTTATTTTTGTTTATACATTTGTAAGCAAAACACATTGAAAGAACATTTCTGAACTTGTATTTTACTTTCATCGGTGTTTTTTTCACTGTTATAAATTAAAAGGAGGAACATTAGATATATATATCTATTTATTTATTTTTTATTTTAAAGCTTAGATTGTATTACAATATTATATTTTTAAATAATTTCTTCTTCTCTGACTCAGAACCCATTGTCCTAAGATTACAGACAATAGAGTGTAAATCATACCCGGTTTGGGAGGAAATTTAAGTAAAGGTTGTTAAACATAACAAATAATTGGAAGGTAATAAAGTAATAAGTTAAACACCTAAATACACAAAGTCCAAACAATAGCAGGAGATAGAGACAATAATAAGAACCACAAGTCTCATGCCACTGACTGTAGCGTATGAAGGCATGGACCCCAGTCGGTGATGCAACCAGAAATGTTTTTTATAACAAACAGGCAGCTTATATAGTACCAATGTATCTCCTTTCCCAACTGATATGCCCCTGCAAGACCCAACGGCCAGGCAGGCAGAATTCCCCTCAATCAGTCTGGCTGCCTGGCATTGTTTAGATCTTCTCTAGACTTGCTCACAGGCTGTCCCCTGACAGTGTTACTGCTTCTTCCATTCTTTCTTCTGGTCTTTGCTTCTTCCACAATCCTGTTTACCCACAACTGACTGATGAGCCACTGAAGGAATTCTTTTGTAACTGGTGAGAAGAGGGCAGACCAGATTAGCATGGGTCTCATAAGCAGGAGCAGATTTCTTATGAGATATTTGAGGGATCTTCTGGGGTTGGGTAAAACATAAAATAAAGTGATTTAAGGGGTGAGTGGCATGTAAAAAACCTACTATGGAATGTTTAGGGAAAGCATAAAATGTAGGATAATGAGGGATCAAAGTTGATTGGGGAATAACAAGTGGTAAAGTGGAGAAGAAAACAGCCAAGAGGCTGGTCATGTACAAACAAGCTGATAGTCAGGACACTGGTCTGGCCAATCCCCATGGACAATTACCACAGACTGTGTCCAGTAAAAAACTGAATTTGCTAGGAAATGTTTCTCCGAAGTTCACATTTCTTTATTGGTATTTATTTCAATGTTAATGAGGCTCTCTTTGTCTTCTTATTCATAAACTGCAGATTTATGTTTCCAACTGGAAGTTAGACAGCACCCATATTTATAAAAGTACACCCTTATGCTGTGAAAATCCTGAAACCGATATAAGTTCAGGGAACTATTATTCTTCCAGTAACACAGGAATAATGGAATGAGTACAGGCTTAATGACTGTCAAAATTTTTCTCAGTTTTAAAGAACACCTGTTTAATCATGATCTGACCAATTTGCAGACAGAGAATTGAGAAAAAGTAGTTCTCCAGAACACAAGCTATACTCAGTTTTAATACAGATGAATTTTAAAGATTTCCTGGAAGCACTTCTGTATCCTGTCATATCCTCCAACATCCCGTTTAATGTAAGTTTATACTTCTCTAACTTGTTAACTGACAAAGTTAAGTGATAGTTCAGTTTTTCCCTTATATGCATTTCATGTAATGTTAGCTGAACAGTGTAATTTTATACTTTAGAGCTCAACAGGACATAAGTTTCCGTTTCACCAGAACCGGAACTGTATGCACTTAGCTGATGTGTTTGGCTATTGATTCTGCTTAATAGTTACAACTCCCTATGTGTTAACAGAAAAATATGTAAGTATGTTTAACCAGGATTTAATGCGTCTCGTGCATCAAAAATGGATATAAAGTTAGAAAAAAAATATCATCTATCATTTTATCTTTTTAATTCTCACTGGAAATAATCTCAAATTATAGTAAAAAGGATGATGAAAGAAACATCAAGATATAATCTATTCTATCTGTCTCAAGGTAGCATCAGTTATTCTGAATCACTGTGATGATGGGAAGGAAACAATTTACTAGCTACTGTGATGTCACTCTACCTGCATAGTTTTGTTGTAATAACCGTCAGAAAATAAAATCCTCAATTTAGATGCTCTCAGCATTCTTGTACTGTTTTAAAAGTCAGCATTACTCATATATCCACATTAATAGCCAATAGGGTGCCATTTTTGTTGCCTCCAACAGCTAGTCTGATACATCTTGCCACTCTCTATTCTAGGTTCTAAGCATGTTTTAATTATTTATCACCTCAGCAGAGAGAACTCTCCTGCTGTCTGCATCTACCAGCAAGCAGAAACTCCAGTCTTAGCCTCCTTTGCTACTGCACCTCTTCCCTTCTAAAAGAGACATTGAATTTTCTGCTTTATGAATCAATTGATGCTGTGCCTCAACTTTATCTTCCACTGAGAAGCCAGTTCCCTGATTCTCTTGGTATGCAACAGAGAGGCTACATTTTCACTTGTTGCAGGTGCTTATGGCAGAGAAATTATTACTCAAGTCTCAAAAGTTATATTTGATGAAACTTCTGTAACTAAAATAAAACATGTTAACTGAAAATGGAAAACATATTTTTGTTAAATTTATAACATTCTTTGAAATTTCTCCATGGAAAATAATAATCACTTTTCAAGATCCATTCCTATTTATTTGAATATGCTAATTTGTCCTCTAAATACCCACCATTTTAATAATATATAAATATTGAGCATTATTGATATGTAAAACCTTTGCAGCTCTCTATGAGGGTCAGTTTAACCCAAGAGGTGATATTACCTGAAAATACAATGGTATGTGAAATCCTGCACTCCTGTGTATTAAGTATGGTATAAGCCAGTGAGAAATGAGAAGTACTAAAATGTGCTAATCGGCTTCAGTATAGCTTCTCCATTTCCATGATAATTATCTAAGCCTTGTTCCAATTTCAAACCCTCTTTCTTTAATGTGGTTAATCAAAATTATATGCAATATTTGAATGCCTTTTGTAATGTCATTCATGTTTTCTCACATCCTGTTTCACATCTTCATTAAAGATCTGGATGATGAGGCAGTATGTAGCCTCAACAAATTTGCAGATGACACAAAACTGGGAGGAGTGACTGATACGCCAGAGAGTTGTGCTATTATTTAGAGAGAGCTGACAGGCTGGAGAAGTGGGCTGATGGGGACCTCATGAAATTCAACAAGGGAAAGTGCAAAGTCCTGCACATGGAAAAAAACCAAACAGTCCCATGCACCAGTATATGCTTGGGGCAGTCCAGGTGAAAAGGGACTATGCAGAAAAGGGCATGGGGATCCTGACAGGCACCATGTTAAATATGAACAAGCAATATGTGATAAAGAAGGCTAATGGCACCCTCAGCTGCATTAGGCAGATTGTTGCCAGTAGATTGAGGGAGGTAGTCCTTCCCCTCTGCTCAGCACTGACGAAACAACATCTGGAGTACTATGTCCCTTTCTGGGCTCTCCGGTACAAGGTAGGGTGTCCAATGAAGAGCTACAAAGATGATGAAGGCACTGGAATACCTCTCCTATGAAGAAAACTAGGACTGCTTATCCTAGAGAAGACTCGAAGGGTTTATATCCTTTATTATCAATGTGTATAAATACCTGAGAGGAGGGTATAAAGATGATGGAGCCAGGCTCTTTCCAGTGGTGCCCTGTGACAGGACAAGAATCAACGGGCACAAACTGAAACACAAGGTTCCAAATGAACATCAGAAAACACTTTTTCACTGTGAGAGTGACTGAGAAGTGGCACAGGCTGTCCAGAAAAGTTGTGGAGTCTCCCTTCTCAGACAGCCATCTGGTCATAGTCCAGCTGTAGGTGGCCTCTTTTGAGCAGAAGGGTTGGACTAGATGATTTCCAGGGGTCCCTTACAACTTCTACTACTTTCTAACTCTGTGAAACAACATTAATAGGACAGGAGAACACAGTATGCTGCTAAGATCAGTTAGTCAGGGGACCACATCAGATATTAAATATTAATATATTTCCAGTTTCAATGACTCACATTTTTCTAATAGCCTAAGACTCGTCATCAGATTAGTAAAGACTTGTTTTTATTTTGATTTTGAGGTTAAATAAATTTTAAAAAAACATAATTGGACTAATTATAACATTTAATGCTAATTGTTTCATAATTATCATATTTTCTATGTATCAGATTTATGCTGTTTTCCTTGCTGTTAATTTTAATATGAACTAAATACCAGAGAAACTCAGAATATTTTTAGAACATCATTTCCTGTAGCTGATATTTCAATGACATAACAGTTGGTGCTTTGCCAGAATATTGTTGCTAAAATGTATGTTATATTTGAAAACTTGTGTTTCATCATGTATTTTGATACCCTGTGATTTGAAGAAAAAATGTAAAAACATTGTCTTACTAACAAAAATGTATTCAACTAATTCAATAAAATAGTTGAGCATTTCATATTACAAATTTTATAAAAGAAAGTATTTGGTTCCATGTAAGAAAAAAATTAATATTCTAGTATGATATTAATTAGGAAATTAATCTTCTAAAATGGTGTTTTAGAAAAAAAAACTGGTCTAGTTGGAGGTGTCTCTGTGAATGCAGGGGGGTCAGACTAGATGACCTTTGAAGGTCCCTTCTGGCCTAGATGATTCTATGATTCTATGATTTTCATCTAACTTTAGATGTAGAATTATATAATTTTTTTTATATCCATACATATATATATGTATGAGTGCATATATACTTGTATAAATCTAAGACATTCATCATGATGATAATTGCCTACATTCATGGTTGAGATTTTTACCTTCTTGTTAGCTTGTAAGTTAACTTTCATTGTGTAACAGTTACGCCAAGCAAAAATCAATGACACAAGCACAATAAACAAAATCCCAGGAGACCTATGATTCATGTCTGTTTAGGACATGGTACATGCTAATGTGAATAACATTGAAACTATTATAAAAAGATTGGTCTCAGCTTTCTTCTGTTTACACTACAATAACTGTTCTTCTCTTTAGTAAGTATTTCCAATGCGGAAGAGACAAAGAATGTGTCCTGTACTGTGAGCACTTCAGAGCTTCTCTTATTTGCCATTAAAATCTCATACTTTCCCTCTTCATTATAACTCCTGCTCTTGTACAAAACACAGGATCTGAAGAGGAACATCCATACAATCCATGGAAAACTTAGCAATAGACAATATTTCTTTGCAACCTCTCTCTTACATATAATGAACAGATTAGTCTGTGCCAAAAAGGAATGACCAGTACTAGTATTATTTTTATTCGTAGGATGTTATGGGAGTTACATAGTGATTTTATATTTTTTTTTTTCTTTTGAAATTTAAGCAGAAAAACATCAAATGGTGTTAATTGTCCATAAATTAACTTTTGTACGCCCACCAACTTTAGAATTAAGTTTATATTCAAACAAAACAAATCAAAACAAAAAAAATCCCTCTGCTGATTATGGTGACAAAAAGGAAATGAAAACATTTAATATATAAATAAGTTTCTTTTCTAAAAAAGTCTCATATATCTCTCTCTGACATTTGATTCTTTGGATCTAACCACCAGGTCTACATGGGAGTTGCTGCTTCTTTTAGTCTGTGTCCCCACCCACAGTTGCATTGTAAGGAATTGCAAATAATCCCTAACTGGTGTTTCAAACTAGTGTCCAGATGGTGTTTAATCATTGAGATTTTAAAAGATAGAAACAGTCAAACCAGTGGGTGTCGCTACCCTGAAAACTTTTCACTTCAGAGAATGTTTCTTACTAAATAGCTTTGTATGTTAGAGTAATTTGTTGACTTAAGATGTCACATGGACTCTTTAGGCAGTAACTTCACAGTTGCTTTAACTTTTTCCAATATAATTAGTAGAATTAGACAAAACACATGAATCATTCAAACATACGTAAATTTAAAGTTTCACTTGTTCTATTACTGATGTAAACCGAGGAAAAAAATGTATCTTTTCACTTATCTCTGGAAACCTATTTTCACTTATCTCTGGAAACCTACAATAAGACTATCTCAACATGAAACAGAAATAGGTTTCTTTTGCATGAAAATATAGACACTGGAATGAGGAGAGAGAAAGGAGCTTCTCTAGAGTTTAACTCTTTTAACTATAGATCTCCTTACTAAAGGTATCTAAAGCTTGGTAAGAAACCCACCGCAAATGAAAATGTAGTTACCTCTCTTAAACAATCAACATGTTTGCATGAAAATTTTCAGGTATTTCATGTGGAACTCTGTCAGTAAAGATTGTTGAACCAGAAAATAGAACTACTTATCTCAGTATAAAAAAGCTATGTATGTGCAAAACGGAGATCCATTATAACTCTATGTTATGTTTCCTGTTGTTAAGTTGCTTTAAAAACCTTTAGTGACAGCATGATATCTTATGAGTTTTAATAGCCATGAGTTTCATGGTAACAGTCACTAACTGAAGATAACTACTAAAAAGCATTTATAATATTCAGGGAATATCCAAATACTTAACAGGGACTATCCTGAATGAGCCAAATCGACATAGCATAATTAGTATTTTTTAGCATGTTTATATTAATGAAATTTAATTTTTAAGATGTTTTTTTCTGGATACAGAACGATGGAAATACTGAACTTTCTCCTATGTTTGTGCTTGCAATAAACAGAAGTAAGTGTAAGTACTGTATACACATTACTGTAAAATAGAGCTGACAGTGAGGATACTGTGAATCCAGTAAAGTTTACTGACAATTCATAATGAGTTCTGGTTTTATGTAGATTTAGCAACTGACTGTTGTAGCCAATGTAAAGTTATTCATATTAGCTAATTTAAAACATCAAGAACCTGTTAGTATGCTATTCTATTTATTCCATAAATGGGAAAATAATTTCTATATGTTTCTATTAATTTTTGGTTTTTCAAGATAAATTAGAATTACTCAAATCATTTAAGCAGAGAAAGTAGAAGTGTAAAATATTCAATATATCTTTCATATTAAAAAAAAATATAATTTGTTAAACTCCAAGGTAATTTCATATTAGTAAGGATGATAGTCTACATCCCATATAGCTTATCTATATAAAGTCAGTCCATCCAATGGAGTAAGAAAAAGATGTTATTTTAATGGGGAGTAACCTCAAGAAAGATTGATTGAAAGATGACTTTTTAAGTGTGTTGTAGAAGAATTAGAATTAGAAGAATTACAATTTTTAAGGAAAAAAATATTAATAAATTAGTAAAATAGATAAATAAAATAAATTAGTAATAAAATCTAATTTCTATAGGAATTTTGACATATGTCTTAAATTTCTACATAAAGTTATCCATATTTTCATGCATTAAAAATAGGACTCATAGGGGTCCCTGATGTTCTTGCAACTTCATAAAGTTTTTGCTTTGTATCTCGAGAAACACAGAAATTATTTTTTTCTCAGAGAAATGTTACTAAATAATGTAGTGGATTATAAAAATTTTGTTTGGATTGGATCTGTTGGTAAAGCATACAAAGGGAAGGATGCTCTTCACTTTCATTTAAAATGTCATATAACACTACTGAGCAGCTAACAGCTATAACAGTATTTTTTAAATAAAAAGGTCACCTATTTGATTAACTTTTATTTTCTATCTTTCTCATGTCGATTACCTGTTTATATTCTTGCAAGTTCCTTACATGACATTGCTATAAGGCTTTTGTGAATGGTCCGTGCTGGTAAGCACTAAGCTAAAGTAAAGGAAGCTATACTTATTTCCTCCTGATAATTACCTTGAATTTGCTAAAATGAAAGGACTTTCCCGGAAAATAAAAATAGCTACAGTTAATAAATTGAGAAGCAATATGTATTAGAAAGTAACTAACTTTAACATCTAACTCAGTCTATTCTCTCTTTTGTAGTATTAATTAAAGTAATGAAATTATTTATGTTAGTAACATTGCAAATACTTAGGGTAAAAGAGTGATTCCAAATTACAGCAGAATAATGTAAAATAAGTCTGTAGACCAAACTTGATTAAGTTCAAGGTATTGCTGTTTTTATGAGAACAGAAGTTGTAGATTTGTAGAACCACACATAGATACACAGAAAAGACTTCAAATTATGGTGAATAGGAGAAATGCCAAGAGACTTCGGACAAGCTGTAATGACAGATATAAGCATCCAGAATAAAATTATTACAGTTATGTTATATTTACACTGTTATTTTCCAACAATTGGAAAAACACTATAGTCATAATATCAGTTATTAATGAATTTATTAAAGCACGGAATCACAGAATGATACCAGGTTGTAATGGACCTCTGGAGATCATCTAGTCCAACCCTGCTGCCAAAGCTGGTTCTCCTAGAGCAGGTTACACAGGAACCTGTCCAGGCAGGTTTTAAATGTCTCCAGAGACAGAGTCTCCACCGCCTCTCTGGGCAGCCTGTTCCAGTGCTCTGCCACCCTCAAAGTAAAGAAGTTCCTCCTCATGTTTAGATGGAACTTCTTATATTCAAGTTTGTGCCAATTTCCTCTTTTCCTGTCACAGTGCACCACTGAGAAAAGACTGGTCCAATCCTCTTGACATCCACCCTTAAGTATTTATAGATGTTAATCAGATCTCCCCTCAATCTTCTCTTCTCCAGACTAAAAGGACTCAAGTCCCTCAGCCTCTCCTCATCAGAGAGATGTTCTAGGCCCCTAATCATCTTTGTAGCTCTCTGTTGTACTGTCTCCAGCAGTTCTCCTGTGTTTCAAGTACACAAAGGTATCAACATCTAAAATCACTTGCATTTATATCCATATAACATTTTCCGAAAGCGAAAAATTCAGGCTTTATTAAAAAATCCTTTTCTTTATAAAAACTATAGATTTTTAATCAAAATTAGTTGTGGCTTTTTCTTTTCTTTTCTTTTCTTTTCTTTTCTTTCTTTTTTCTCTTGTGCTTTTAAAGATACTAGTGTTTTTTCTTTCTGGGTTCTGAAGTTTTAAATAACACATGAGCATAGTTAATGATGTATTTTTAGATTAAGCAAAACTGGTGTGCTTTTTCTAACTCTTTGTGTTCTAGTCTCTTTAAGCCAAATGATCAATAGAGGCAGATTTTTTACTGATTTTTAAAGATGTCAAGAAACAGAAACTTTAAGATGTTTCATGAAAGTTTGATCTAACCAATAGCCTAGATCACTGAGGGTATTTTATATGTTAATTTTTCATATGTGTCTAATTCTTGTTTTGCTTTCAGCAGATATTTTTAAGAACGTCAACATGTGAATATGAAGTCCATTGAGATGTGTTTATGAATTTTCTCAATGTTTTTTTTTCTATTAGACATTTTAATATATATTACTGAATTAGACACAAGTAATTGAGGACACAAAACTGCCAAAATTGACTCTGACACAGGAAACGTGACAGATTATGCTTTAAAAGTTACATATGGGAAAGTTGTCCAGTAGCATGAATAATAATGATTATTTGAGCAGCAAAAAGAAGGATAGTTGTACACAATCAATTACAAACAAAAGTTGCAACTCTAGTAGAAATTTCAGATGTTTAACCTAAATATCTTAAATAATAATACTTTTAGAAAGTAAATCTTTATAGTAGTTCCCACTGTTTTCTTCTTTCCCCTTTTTCTCACTTAATAATGGTGGGGTTTATTCTCTCAGCACCTCTTTTAAAGTGGAAAATCTTCTCTGGCAGAGAAATTCCTTGAATTCCAGTGATTCCTTGACAGAGAAATAAATTCTTACATTTTTATAGTTGAATTTGCTTTGGTTCCTCCTGCCATGGTTAATTATCTTTGGTTTTCTTTTTTTTTTTTTTTTGGGGGGGGTGGAGAGGCAGAGGAGAGGGTTGGGACAGCTGTAGTCCTCTAAAAATCTTATAGAAATGAAAGGTTCCTGAATTTTAAAGAGGACTTGTTTTTCAGAGTTTGAAGTTTTGGCATTTGTGTTCAATAAAAAATGAACTTAACCAATGATGCTCTCCTACTGACTTTCAACCACCGCATATGGAAATAGAAAATCCTTGTTTCTTTGCCTGAATAAATTTAATTACACACTCAGATTCACTCAGTCAGTCTCAGCTGAGAATCCAAGTAAGAGATAGTCTGTCCATTGCACATTGTAATTTTGAATTAACCATAGTCATATTATAAGTGCTTCAGAGGGGAAGTTCATCTGTTTTCCCATGAACATCTTGCTTGTATTTGAGCTTCAGAAGAATTTCCATTAAGTTTGTATACTGGGACTTAGAGAATGCCCAAAATAATTATAATATTTGTTTAATTCTTCTCAAATACTTTCTTCCAGTGTTTTTATAAAAAATTGAGTCATTTCAACAGAGTAAAATAAAATTTTTTTACAAATATACTAAGCAAACTATACTTTATTTCTTTACTCAGAAATTATTTCATGATTTTTAACTTGCTTATATTTATATTTCATGCTGAATATTTAAAAAATACATCTAAGTACCACAAAAAACCCCAAATATAGATAAAATATTGCAAAATTTACACATAAAATCAACACCATCATTGTTTCTCTTAATGTATAAAGACTTTTATATATATCGTGTATAGATAATTTAAATACTTATATTTATAAATTTATGTTTACATAATATATATTTATATATGTTCCAGTGTTCCAGATATTTATCCTGTAAAAAAATACATGGAGAGGCATTGAATGTTAGTGCGTTTTGTGTCTATTTAACATAATAAAGAACAATTAAAAAAAAGAAATAAACCAATTTTCTTGAGCTGTGAACATCTGCAGTGACAACCAACTTCAAAGTGTTGTACACACTTTCTAATTAACTAGCAAGAATTAATTAGTTAAATTTTAAGGAAAATTAAACTAATTGTGAAAAATCACATCTGATTAAATTCCTTTTATTCTTTAAGCTTAGAGAAGCATAAAATTTGTTCCATCATTTACTTTACATTCTGTTGTACTATTCCTTAGCAAGCAAAGACAATTTTTACCTCAAGAGAAATATCTTTAATGACATAGGAACAATTTGGTTTTACTTTCTACCTCAGGCCGCAAAGTGAGATTAAGTGGGAGTTGTACTTTTTGTCTAGTTCTATTTTCCCCTAGCTTCACACTAATAATGCATACAGGAAGAATCTGGATAAAAAAAAAAAAAAATAATTAGTTTTAAGTAGCAAGAGACAGAAAAAGTGACAAGAAGAGAGTGTATAAGTACTTAATACACAAAAAAACACCCTCTTTCAAATTGGAAAAGCTGTGAGGTATTACATTGCATTCTTATATTTCATGTATATGAAAAGGTTATCTGTGGCAAGGTACATAAAATAATTATGTTTAGCGAGGAGATAAACTGAAAGGATAAAATCTCCAGGGATAAAAGCTGGAGTTCAAGTGGAAAGAAAATGGACAAAGCAAAATCAGATTAAAGGATGTTTTGGTAGAGCATCTGTGTTTTGTTCCTTGGGGCCTGATGAAATAACTCACCAGAGCATGCCAAAGGGGAAGTCACTTAGAATCACTCCAGTATCTATAAGAACTTGACAGAATAGATGGGGTCACACTTGACTGGGAAATTGAATATATTTGTATATTATGTTTGGTAGGGAGACTCTTTGTCTTATGAACTGTAGGAGTATATGTGACATATCAAAACTACAGCAGAATGATTGAATCTGTTCCACAAAACACCGCATAAATAAACTAAACTCTAGTTGTTACAGCTATTCAAGGTGTCTAGAAAATTATTTTCAAAAAATAGTTATCAATAACTTGGTGTATAATTATGAAGCATCTTAAATTCCAAAAGTGTCTCTCTTATGGTCAGATTTTCATTAATGTTATGACAGAAAACAATGTAACTTTTAAAATTTGCAGATGACATCCAACTGAAAGGAGGTACAGTTTGACAAAGACATTCAGGCTTCAAAATGGTCATGAAAAATTAGTGCAGGATCTGAAATCAGGACGACGAAATTAACTGAGACAAAAGCAAAATGCTGCATTTCAGAAGGAGGACAAATAGTAATGGGAATATCTGTGTAGGCATCAATAGAAAAGAAGACAGTTCTAGGAGTAACCATGTATCACACGCAAAATAAGTCCTAATAGTGTGAAATAAGCAAATCCCGTTTGGGAATGTAATAACAAGCTTTTTTATTTTCAAGACATTCTAGGTCTGATAAACAGAGAGTAAACTTATATCTCCCAGCTAGCTGTGAAAATGATTTATCTTACAGAATCCAGCTCAATTTAGATGGTGAAAGAGTGAGAAAAAGAATTTTAGGACTAAGTTATCTGACCTTGAATTTCCTGCCTTGTTTTGGTTGAAGGCAAAGAATAAAGAATCTAAAGAATAAATCTGAAACAGGATGCACCTACTGTGAGCAAACCAACTTGTCTGTCTAGACATAAATTGAACATTTAAATGCCACATTGTCTGTGGAGAAAACTTTTTAAGTGTCAGTCACAACTATAGACAACAGGCAACAGGAAGACTCCTAGAGTTAGTAAGAAATGTTCAATAGCTAAATGAAGAAAGTTGTCTGGACTCCTTTTTGCAACAGTGAATTAAGAGTGAAATTTAAGATCAATCATCTTGTTACATAAATATGCTGTGAACCAATTTATACCAAGGGTATAGAATATATTCAACATATTACACCTGAAGACATATTATATTTTCTAAATGTGTAAATACATACAATAATAATATTATAGTAACTCAAATTAATTCAAGAAATCCACATTGTTGAACTTGGGTTAAGTAGAAATCTGTGTATCACTGTTTATGGTGGAAAATGCAATTACTTGTTCTATAAAATTAAAGTGGGACCAATAAAATTAACATTTCTTGAGCTTCAAGTTGTATATTTCTTTCATTTTCCAGTTGAATTGAAAATGCATAGTCAAAACAGCCACTATTGGCATTCACATCCTTGTTCAAAACAGCCAGTACTGCACAGTTTGTTATCTATTTGAACAGAATTCACATCTGATCTTGGTTAAGAACTAACAAAGAATATACACTCTTACTTTGTATAAGGATCCATGAGAAAAGTTAGGCGTTGTCACCTTCTGGATCTTAATTAGGCAACATCAACATAGAGTAAATTAAGTCATATTTTTTAAATTTGTTTGTTAATTAAATTTATATCTGCTGTGTTCTTATGCTATTGGAAAGAAAGATCAAATAATTTGACCAGTTCCAACTGTGATGTGCTGCAGAAAAATGACTGACAATAAAAAAGATATATAGCAAATTTCTATGTCTCTCCTTTTGCAATATAACTGTAAAACAAAATTCTACCAAATGAAAGGTGTAATACTTAGAAGTGCCAAGCCACCTAATTAAGCAAAAGATTATGTCAGAAGGTGAGAGTCTGCTCATCTTATTTCAAACATACATAATACAGTCAACCACAACAATCTACATGATCATATTGACTCATTCTGTACGCAGTAAATACATATTTTCAGGGACATATTCATGTCAGTTCAGGAGACTAATCAAGCTTTGGACCCAATTGACAATATAAACTAGATCTTACTAGGAAACTTGAATTATTCTCTCAAATGTTGGTTAAATGAACCACACCCACAATATTATTAAAGTAATTATTTCTCTTCCGGGTGTAATAAGCAATCACAGATGATGATAAACCACCAAAGAAACATAAGGGAAACCACTGGAGGGAAACAGAAATTTAAGATTACATCAAATGATATAGTTTGGTAGGTCTAGAGATACAGCATTCAAAGTATACAGTACATGGAGCCAGAATGTAAAGAAAAATAGGATTTCTTTCAAAATTCTTTCAAAATTCCACAGCCAAGAAAAATGTGGAGTATGTGAGAGTAAGGACAGTAAAAGTGATCAGGGACATGGAAATTTAAACTGACAAAGAGAGTTTGGTTTATAATTTGTTCATCTGTATTTTTTAATTAGAAATTAAATTAATGTTTCTAGTCTCTGAAAGGTTGAAGATTTTTAACCTCAGTATGATCATAGCTGGCAAAATGAAATTCTAAACTGGGACTGACCATTTCAAAAGAAAAATATTGTTTGATGTGTTTAATGATGTTGGGATTTTTTTTTGTTTAATAATGGTAATAGTAATTTCCAAATACATTTGGTTTTATATAATTTAACATTTAATATTTAACATAGATTCTAGTGGCACTATTTTTTATTCTGAAAATGAGTAATTATACATATAAAAACATGTTGTCTTTGGTGGAGTTTTTGTTTAACATCTAATATTTCCATTTTATCACTATTGTTTTTTTGAAGTGTCATTATTGCTATTACAAAAAAATGTTTGCTTTAGTATGAATACTAATTGTAGTGCTTATTGTTTATTATCTGTTAAAAAAATCAACATATTAGCTATAAAATTTTAACAACACTGTACAGTTTTCTTTTTTCAGAAGTAAACTTATCCCAAAATAATTTGCTGTACAAACATATCTATCATTTGTCTTGTCTTTGTCATTCTAAACCTATTAAGAAGATAATTAACAAACACTAAACTGTAGAGGCCTTTTACAGATAAGTCCTATCAGTCCTTAGAAAATGTCTTGTAATTTTGTTCATTTGTAGGCGCCTTTTACTTATTACCTGAAATTACTTCCTCTTCTTCATCTCCATCTTAATACCTTTTCATTTGTTTTCTCCTCTCTTGATTGATCATGGCTAATAAGTCTTTCTAACTATCTTTTATTCACTAGTCTAACTCTTCCTTAAACTCATGTATTATTTGGATAGTTAATCTTTATTCCAACCTTTTCCTTACAACTTTAGGTTTTCTCTCCCTCCCGTCTCTTCTGTCACTGTGATTAATTATGCTTTATCAAAGGAGTCTTCTCCTCTTTCCCTCTGCTCCTTTGTATTTCTAAGGAAATTCATCCTCCAAAAACTTCTCATACTCTTGAATGCCTTTATCAGTTTAATATCTACTTTGATTTTTCAAAAGTTAAGATATGGCTCTAGATCTGAGTAGGATCTTGATTTTTTAAATGATTTCATAGAATTGTTTGAGTTGGATCTTAATATGCATCATTTTATTGCAATACATACAATAAGAAATACTGCAAATTTCGTGAATTATTTAATGTTCACTTCTGGGTAACTTTAACATTTAATTGTCATGCTGGCTGAATAGTCTTCAGGGTACTGGACAGAAACTTGTGTTTAATTAATCAAAGAATTTCCCATCAATGAAAGTGTTCAAAGTCAGGCTGGATAGAGCTTTGTGCAATCTGATCTAGTGAAAGGTGTTCCTGCTCATGGCAGGGAGAGTGAACTAGATGACCTTTAAAGGTGCCTTCCAACCCAAACCATTCTGCCATTCTAAAATTCTAAAATCTTAACTATTATTGGTCCCAGTACAGACTTCTAAGGAACACCACTTGTTACTGGTTTCCTCTTGGACATTGAGCATTGACTGTATTTTTTTGGACACAGCCATTCATCCAATTTCTTATCCATCCAATTTCTTATTCATCTAAATGTCCATCCATCGTTCATACCTCTCCAGTTTAGAGGGAAGAATATTGTGGAAGATTGTATCAAGGGCCCTATGGAAGTCCAGGTAAATATCAGTAGCTCTTCCCTTGTTCACTGATGCAATCACTCCATTATAGAAGGCCGCTAGATTAGTTAGGCATGATTTGGCCTTGGTGAAGTCATGTTGGCTGTTTCTAATCCCCTCCTTGGATATGTTTCAATATATCTTCCAGGACAATCGATTCCATGACCTTATATTACGAGCTCATTCCTCTGGGAATTTGGGACTTGGGTTCACTCCATGCCTCCGTAAATAATCAGTGATAATGCCTGACATCCTGCCAACTACACCAAAATGTCGCGGATGGAGTGATTGACTTCACTAGTTAGAGTGAAGTAATGAATTATTTATTAAGGTGAAACAGTGATTTAACAAAATCACTGTAATAAGTGCAATAAAACCATAAAACCAGTAATAAATGTGATAGTGTTTTACAAGATTCGATTTCAGGGTACACTCTATTATTTACTGCATAGAGGACAGGATCAGACAAGTTGTCAGGGAGACCCTCCCGTTGAGTCACGAGGTTCAGAA